>JAZKJV010005886.1:0-137041 GCA_037367405.1 Ottelia alismoides | reverse complement strand
TAACAAAATTCAGATTCAAGCTCTGACTCGATAGGCTTTGAGCCTAAGAGCCCGGCCATGTCGTGATACCATGTGAATCTCTCTTCCCTAAGCGAACCCGAATTGCGCGTGTTTTGGTAAAGTAAATATACTTGAGTCTCTACCCTATCTTATGTATTTTCTGTATCTTGGGGTAAATATACTTGGCAAGTATTTGAACTGAAAAACCGTTGGTTTTGTTGGGTATACTTGCTATTGTTCCAGCCCCAACTGGGGGCAGCAGCTGTTCCAGCCCCAACTTGGGGGGCTTTCTGAAATTTTCCCAGCAAGTTGGCCCCCAATCGGGGGTCTCTTTTTCCCATTCCAGGGAACCACGCACAGCAAGCGAGTGCCCCATTCGTTCCATCTTCTCCAGCGGACATGAACCCCATTCCAGCCGATCCAGAGCGCAGCGGCAAGGGCTTCTTCGGAAGCTATTCTCCTCCACACGGCAGAGGAAGAAAGAGGTCGAGAGGAAAGGAGGTCACAGCAGGGCTTCCCCCTTCCCCCGTCGACGCGGGCTGCAGCTAGGGCTGAGAGGGAAGTCGGTTTCTTTGGCCGAGCTTGAGCGGAGCATCGTGGAGGTCGTTGCGGACGACCTCAAGGAGTTGAAGCCAAGTTTGGGTCTCCATCCGGGAGCCCACAAGGGGAGTTACCTTGTTCTCCTTGTTTTGAGCACATTTGGTATAGTTAGATACCTAGGGATAGTTTGTTCCGTGTTGAAGAACTATCCGTTGTGTGTGCTTGTACCTCGGTTTTGTGGGCAACAAAACCGGGAAGAACATTAACACATTTGACCGTAGTGCTTGGTTGCCGGTCTTGCCCCATGGTTTTTCCCTTGCTCACATTGAGAAGGGTTTCCACGTAAAAATCTTTGTCTCGTGTGGTTGCTTGCTTGTTGTGGTGCTTGTGGTTGTTTATCATTGTTGCTATTGAGTTCCCGTGTGGGGAACATATATTTGTGTGCCATCTTTGCTGCAGGACAGTTTTAGGGGGATACAGATCCTGGGTTGATTGTTTCCGCATTATCCATATATCCCCAACAAGTGGTATCAGAGCTCAGGTTTGAGCATAATGAGCAAAGATGATGAAGTCACAATGATCAAGCTCACAAGCAGCAATTGGCAGATTTGGAAGGCGAAGATGGAAGACATCTTGTATTGCAAGGACCTCCACGATCCCGTGGAGGGGGAGAGCGCCAAGCCGGAGAACATGTCCGCAGGAGAGTGGACAAAGTTGAACCGAAAGGCCATTGGTACCATTCGGAAGTGGCTTGACATGTCTGTGTTCCATCATGTTGCCGAGGAGACCAATGCCAAGGAGCTATGGGACAAGTTGTCCGAGCTCTTTGATCAGAAGACCGCAACCAACAAGGCTTTCTTGATTAGAAAGCTTGTGAACCTGAAATACAAGGACGGGACCAAAGTGGCGGAGCACTTGAATGACTTCCAAAGCATAATCAACCAGTTGACATCCATGGGTTTGGTACTTGATGACGAGCTGCAGGCACTTCTCTTATTGGGGTCTCTGCCAGACAGTTGGGAGACTCTTGTAGTCACCGTGAGCAACTCTGCAAAGGACAGCAAGTTGACCATGGCTATGGTCAAGGGCAGTCTCCTCAATGAGGAGATTAGACGTCGCTCTTCGGGAGAGGCATCCTCCTCTTCACATGTGTATGCAGTTGAGAGGAGAGGAAGGTCCAGCAGCAGAGGAGCGTCACAGGAGAGGCAGAAATTCAGAGACAAGTCCAAGGGCAGAGGAAAGTGTCACTATTGCCAGAAGCCAGGTCACTGGAAGAGAGATTGCAGGCTTTGGAAGAGAGAGCAAGCTGAAGCCAAGAAAGACCAGAAAAAGGAAGATGGGAATTTAGCTGCAGTTGTGGCAGATGAAAGTGCAGATGAGGTGATTCTCACCATCCAGGATCAGTGTTTGCACGCAGGGAGTGATTTGGAGTGGGTCGTTGACACGGCCACCTCCTATCACGTGACTCCACACAGGGAGTTCTTCACCACCTACACTAGTGGTGATTACGGGAGAGTCTTGATGGGTAACGAGAGTTACTCTAAGATCATTGGCATGGGCACCATCTCGATCCAGACGGATGTTGGGTGCTCAATGACACTCCAGAATGTGAGGCATGTTCCTGATGTGCGGCTTAGCCTTATATCTGGCTCACAGCTAGATAGTGAAGGCTACCATCTGAAGTTCAGCGACAGCAGATGCAAGATTAGCAAGGGTTCTCTTATCATGGCTAGAGGCAGCTTGTGTCACACACTCTACATGACTAGAGTGAAGGTCATGGATGGCAGTTTGCATGCTAGTGAAGCAGATAACTCAGATTTGTGGCACCGTCGGCTTGGCCACATGAGCCAGAAGGGCTTGCAGCTTCTTAGCAAGAGAGAGTTGATCCCCTACCACAATGACATCACTTTGTCACCTTGTGATGCATGTGAGGTTGGGAAGAGCGGGAGTGCACCGTACAGAGCGAGATCCAAGGTGAAGGGAGACCTTCTACAGCTGGTTCACTCAGATGTTTGTGGTCCTATGGACACAGCCTCTCTGGGAGGCAACATGTATTTTGTCACCTTCATTGATGATGCATCTAGGAAGGTGTGGGTGTAGTGTTGAGGTCGAAGGATCAAGTGTTTGATTGCTTCAAGAAGTTCCATGCCATGGTTGAGCGTGAGACAGGGAAATTGTTGAAGTGTCTACGCACAGACAATGGGGGAGAGTACACCTCCCACAACTTTCAGAGCTATTGTGCAGAGCACGGCATCAGGCATGAGAGGACAGAGCCAGGCACACCCCAGCACAATGGTCTAGCTGAGAGGATGAACAAGACCATTGTTGAGAGAGTCCGCTGTATGATGAAGACAACGAAGTTGCCCAAGACTTTTTGGGATGAGGCGGTTCGCACCGCTTGTTACTTGGTGAACCGATCTCCATCAGTTCCTTTGGGCTTTCAGATTCCAGAGCGTGTTTGGACAGGGAAAGACCCCTCATATGCTCATTTGAGGGTGTTTGGATGCAAGACATATGCATTGGTACCCAAGGAGCAGCGGAAGAAGTTGGATGACAAGGCGGTGCCTTGTATTTTTCTTGGCTATGGAGATCAGGAGTTTGGATACCGTCTTTGGGATCCAAGGAAGAAGACTGTCACTAGGCACAGGGATGTGATTTTCTATGAGAATCAGACATTGGCTGAGGACACCACTGAGAGTGGTGATGGAGATGAGATCTCCATGGATGATGATAGTGATGAGGACACAGAGCCCTCTCCAGTATAGGGTACAGGTGGAGAGGATGAGCAGCTAGAGCAGCACGAGCCAGATGCAGACCCCGTTGATGCAGGTCCAGGGGACCTAGGGCAGGGGGAGCAGCCTCATCCAGTTGCAGACACAGCGTAGCCTCAGGTCAGGAGATCTGAGAGGACACGCCAGCCATCATCCCGTTACCCCACTTCCAGGTACGTGATGCTCACAGATGCAGGTGAGCCATACACTTTTGAGGAGGCACAGGTGCACAAGGACAAGGGTCATTGGCAGAATGCAATGAATGAGGAGATGTCATCTCTCAAGAAGAACAACACTTATGACCTTGTTGAGCTTCCTAAAGGGAAGAGGGCCTTGAAGAACAAGTGGGTGTACAAGCTGAAGTCAGATGACAGTGGCAAGCAGGTGAAGTACAAGGCCAGACTGGTGGTGAAAGGGTTCAACCAGAAGGAAGGAGTGGACTATGATGAGATCTTCTCCCCAGTGGTGAAGATGAACTCAGTGAGAATGGTGCTAGGACTTGTTGCTAGCATGGACCTTGAGCTGGAGCAGATGGATGTGAAGACGGCGTTTCTTCACGGTGGTTTGAAGGAAGAGATCTACATGGAGCAGCCACAGGGTTTTCAAGAGAGAGGGAAAGAGCATATGGTATGCAGGTTGAGGAAGAGTCTCTATGGCTTGAAGCAAGCCCCGAGACAGTGGTACTTGAAGTTTGATGCTTTCATGGGAAAGCAGGGCTTCAAGAGGACTATAGCCGACCCATGCGTATATGTTCGTCGTCTTCCCAATGACAGGTTCGTCATTCTTTTGATCTACGTGGATGGCATGTTGATTGTAGGTCATGATTCCAACTTGATTGCAAAGCTCAAGAAAGAACTTTCCAAAGAGTTTGAGATGAAAGATTTGGGCAAGGCAAGTCACATCTTAGGGATGCAGATTACAAGGGACAGGAAGAAGCGCATGTTGTGGTTGTCACAAGGAAGCTATGTTGAACGCATGTTGGAGCGGTTCAACATGAAGAATGCCAAGCCTGTCAGTACGCCCTTAGCCTCTCATTTCAAGCTGAACAAAGAGTTATGTCCTACTTCTGAGGAAAAAGCAGAGATGTCCAAGATCCCATACCAGTCAGCAGTTGGGAGCCTCATGTATGCAATGGTTTGCACTAGACCCGACATAGCCCATGCAGTGGGCGTGGTGAGCAGGTTTATGTCCAATCCGGGGAAGGACCATTGGGAGGCAGTGAAGTGGATCTTGAGATACTTGAGAGGGACCTCAAGTATGTGTCTTGCTTTTGGGAGGTCAGATCCCAAACTTTGTGGTTACACTGATGCAGATATGGCAGGAGATACGGACCAGAGAAAGTCCACCTCAGGCTACATTTTCACTTTTGCAGGGGGAGCCATATCATGGCAATCCAAGCTAAAGAAATGTGTTGCTCTCTCAACTACTGAGGCAGAATACATTGCAGCAGCAGAGGCTGGGAAAGAAGTGTTGTGGCTACAACGCTTCCTTGGTGAGTTTGGATTGGATGGCAGTGAGCCAGTTGTGTTTTGTGATAGCCAGAGCGCTATAGACTTGAGCAAGAGTACCATGCACCATGCTTGCACAAAACACATTGATGTAAGATACCATTGGCTGAGGGATGCAATTGAACAGAAGCAACTCGTGTTGAAGAAGATTCACACAGATGAGAACCCCTCAGACATGTTGACAAAAGCAGTCACTCGTGACAAGCTTCAGCTCTGTAGAGAGCTGAGCGGTGTCATCTCCACTTGATCTCCATCACAGGACAACACCTCCCCGTTGGGGCTGGAGGGGGAGGTTGTTGGGTATACTTGCTATTGTTCCAGCCCCAACTGGGGGCAGCAGCTGTTCCAGCCCCAACTTGGGGGGCTTTCTGAAATTTTCCCAGCAAGTTGGCCCCCAATCGGGGGTCTCTTTTTCCCATTCCAGGGAACCACGCACAGCAAGCGAGTGCCCCATTCGTTCCATCTTCTCCAGCGGACAGGAACCCCATTCCAGCCGATCCAGAGCGCAACGGCAAGGGCTTCTTCGGAAGCTATTCTCCTCCACACGGCAGAGGAAGAAAGAGGTCGAGAGGAAAGGAGGTCACAGCAGGGCTTCCCCCTTCCCCCGTCGACGCGGGCTGCAGCTAGGGCTGAGAGGGAAGTCGGTTTCTTTGGCCGAGCTTGAGCGGAGCATCGTGGAGGTCGTTGCGGACGACCTCAAGGAGTTGAAGCCAAGTTTGGGTCTCCATCCGGGAGCCCACAAGGGGAGTTACCTTGTTCTCCTTGTTTTGAGCACATTTGGTATAGTTAGATACCTAGGGATAGTTTGTTCCGTGTTGAAGAACTATCCGTTGTGTGTGCTTGTACCTCGGTTTTGTGGGCAACAAAACCGGGAAGAACATTAACACATTTGACCGTAGTGCTTGGTTGCCGGTCTTGCCCCGTGGTTTTTCCCTTGCTCACATTGAGAAGGGTTTCCACGTAAAAATCTTTGTCTCGTGTGGTTGCTTGCTTGTTGTGGTGCTTGTGGTTGTTTATCATTGTTGCTATTGAGTTCCCGTGTGGGGAACATATATTTGTGTGCCATCTTTGCTGCAGGACAGTTTTAGGGGGATACAGATCCTGGGTTGATTGTTTCCGCATTATCCATATATCCCCAACAAGTTTATGTCCAGAACATGTTACACGTGAGAACCAATCTCGTCGATATGGTGACATGCGTGCATGGAGGGAAGATCCTCTGCTGTAAAGTAGAGGACTGCTGTAAATCCGACCCCCTCTCGAACTGTTCATCTTGATCGAGCGGTTCGCACGAAATCGAGATTTTTGTAGTCCATTACCGTTCGATCAAAAATCGAGCTGGCTCGGGGGGGGGGGGGGGGGGGCAGGTTTACAGCAGTCCTCTACTGTACAACAGAGGATCTGCTCTCGCATGATAATATACAGTACGAAGAAGCTGCCTATCCATCTCGGATGTCCAGTGATTCATCTCCTATATTATGATGAAATGTAACTTTGTTTTGAAGCAGGCAGAATGTTATGACGAGAAAGCTGATGCAATATGAAAAAGTTGGACATAACTAACATTGACAAGGAATTCAGAGAATCACGGAACATGCAAATACAATATATGAACAACACAAGAAGGAAAAAATGGGGCACAATTATGCTTATCTGTATCAAACCTCGTGATCTAGAACTACCCATCTCAACCTAGTTGTTTTGACCTTATATTCACGGGTACCCGTTAAAACTTATCCGGGCCGGATACCGGAACGTATATGACCCGCACAACTTTCACGACCTAGTGGAGCAACCCGAAGGGCCCACCTGGTCTTGCAGCTGCAATAGCCATGCAATGTTACGTTAGAGCGGAGATGTATTGAATTAGGATGAAATTGTAATGAAATCTTCGAAGAGGAGTGTATATGTTTACCATGGGTAATTTCTTCAATTTACTGGCTGTTAATATACCAAGTATTCTTCTTTTCGAATGTGCATCCAAAATATAACAATGATAATTAGTACCATTATTTGTTTATACATGTAATCCCGTTACTAATTTGACGTGCTCATTTTTAAAGTTGAGTTGGAAATCAATTGCGAAGATGTTTATGGGTTCGCCTATCGAGTTGCAAATAGGGATGAAAACGAATACGAATATATTCGTATCCGATCCGTTATCATATCTGTTATATATATATATATATATATATATATATATATATATATATTGACATTTGTATTCGTATTCGTTTTAAAATGGATGTGGATATGATATCACTTTGACATTCGTTAATATTCGCATTCGTATTCGTATATATGTTTGCGTATATAAGTAGAGTAGTAGATTTATTTATAGTCGTGCATACCATTTTATGATTGCATTAACCGTTGTTGATATAATTGTTATGAAATGAATATATCTGGTATATCTATTTTATGTGTAGACCATCCTAAACATACATATTTAAGTTAATTTATTAAATATTTTTGTTATTATTCGTATCCGATTCGTATTTGTTTTACATTCGTATTGGTTTTTAAGGATATGATAACACATTTTTCATATCCGTCAATATTCGTATTCGCATTCGTATTTGTATTATAAAATGGATAAGGATATGATTATACCTATATTCGCACTCATATCATCCCTAGTTGCAAAGGTTGAGTGGGACAAGTTCTTGCGAATACTTGATTTGGATATTTTTTTGGATACTTGTGAATATATGGTTAGAATAACTGGATCGGATCAGGTACTTCTTGGTCAGGCCGGGTCACGATTAAATGGGTCGGCTATCTGCCCTATGAACACCCCATATTAATATATGTGTACGTCAAGCAGGCAATCGGATTTGTCATGGTAGTTGGAACGTACTTTAGTATCAACATATATCTATTTCCTTCCATCATTTTCGATGTTCGTGTATCCACAGTCCATAAGACACCTTTAGCATCACGGACAACCCTATCACATACAAATAGAAGATGGATCCCTCCCTAACGACCAAAATGTAAGCGAATATGTAATTGTATGTCGCCATCGACAACATCCTACGAGATGTATTTAGGGATGAAAACGGTCGGATACGAATGTAGGTATATCATATATCCTTATCCATTTTAAAATAAGAATACGAATACGAATATTGACGAATATGAAAAGTGTATTACCATATCTTTAAAAACGAATACGAATCAGATATGAATAATAACAGAATTATTAAATAGATTAGCTAAAATATACATGTTTAGGATGGTTTATACATAAAATAGATATAACATATAGTAATTTCATAACCGTTATATCAATAACGGTGAGTGTAATCATAAAATAATGTTATGCATAGTTATAAATAAATTTATTACTATACCTATGTACGAAAATGAATATATGAATACGATTGCGAATATTAGCGAATGTCAAAGTGATATCTATATACACATCTATTTTAAAATGAATACGAATGTCAAAATATCTATAAAATGAATACGATAGCGGATCAGATACGAATATATTCACATTCATTTTCATCCCTATCATGTATTGCTTCTTGTCGCATTATGCAACCTCCAAACCTGCTAGAAAAAATGCTTTGATAACAGGATGCAAGCATATCATTTTTACATATACTATACACCATCTATCATCCTAAAAAAATTACAATACATTAGCATCTATGGCACATTCGCAATACAATATAACACATAATCAATGTCACATTACATCACATTTATCAATCAGCGCTCTCCAACCTTCTTACCTATCCAAACAATTACTATTCATAGGAGGTCACTCCAACCTAATCCAACAAGGTTATCGAACATACCCTATATATTATTTCAATAGCTTTGTTAACTTGTGGAATGTGTCCGGATGCATTCGAAAATTCCGACAAGGTCATTTGTTGATGTGACCTACCATCATCTCGTTGATCCATATTAATCTTCGTATTAGAGGCCTTGTGTTCAACGATATATGAACTTGTTATACGTTCATCTTGTGCCTGGCCTCTCGAAGAATTGGATTTGCTATCCGAAAGGGATTGACGACACAACTTGTTGCTCGTCTCTCATCAATCTCTCTGTATTAACTATTACTGATATATAGGGTATCTTACGTCGTATTCACCATCAATCTACATTGTTGGTCTGACATATATCTCAGTTTCCTAAATAGGAAAGCAATTCATGTTTATGTCGTGAATGAAAGTAAATAAAGCATCAAGGACCATTAGAAAACTTGTTGGAGGTTCAGTAGGTAATGGTTATGGTATGTGGTCGATGCTAAAAGGTAGTACGAGATGCTTAAAATAAAAGTTATTTTGATTTTATTTTTAGATTAGAATTTCTGTCTCCAACTCAGCCCGTGGTTGGTTTTTAAACTTACCGTTGTCTATCCCAAGACCAGGTAATTGAGGAGGGTTGCGTTAGTGACCTAGCAAATGTCGTAAAACAATCATATCGTTTTCAACATGGATTTAAGGAATTATTTGGATTTCGTTGGGACGTTTTTCTATTAAAGACTCATTGCATCGCCCGAATGCGATGATAATTAGGCAATGACTGCTATATCATTGCTCAAATGTAGTTTAAAATTTGTAAGGGTTCGACATAAGGAACACATGCGAGTAAATAAGCTGGTTCCACTTCATCACCGCCCAGATGCAATCCAACATTTGCAAGAGTTCTCGTAAGATGGATGCATGAGATTGAATAAGTTAGTCCAAAAGAGGTTGCAAAAGAAGTTGCGGATTAGTAATTGCAATATTAGCATTTTGATTGGCAAATCGATGGAAGTTGTAGATATGATGGAAAGAAAGAAGATTCAGATACCATCCAAGAGACAAAATAGGTTGGAGAAAAAGCAAAGGAGATCGAGAAACCATGCTTTAAATTATGGTACTAATGTAAAGAGAAGAATAGAAATGACGTTGGAGTGGTTGTTCGTAAGAATTTGGATGATAATATGGATGAGATGCAAATATTCATGGATCAGATTATTTTTCTAAATTGGTGCTTGAAGAAGAAATCTTGAATATCATCTCATTTTATGCGTCATAAATTGGTTTAGAGGAAAGAATTAAAGAAGATTTTTCGAAGAATTTGGAGAAGATTTTGCAAAGAATCCCACAAAGAAAGATGATTTGCATAGGTGGAGATTTCAATAATTATGGGGGAAATGATGCTTCAGGGTATGCCATGGCTTCCACATTAGAATGAAAAGGGAAAAGTCATTCTCATATTTGGAATGGTATATGATTCATAGTAAACACTCTCTTCAAAAAAAGGGCTGGGCATTTAATATGTTATAAGAGTTTCCTAACTAAAATACATATAGATTACTTTACAATGATGAGAAGAGATCGTTCTTGTCGCAAAGACTACAAAGTAATCCCAAGAGAGAGCTTGACATCTTAACATCGCTTGCTAATTATGGATGTGCAAATAGATGGGTTAGAAAAGAAGAGGAAAGTTCCTAAGACCATTAGAACCATGTGGCATTGAAACAAGAAAGCTTCAAAGGAAAGTTTTAGACTTGTGCTGGCAAAGTAACAGAAGTCCAAATGAGATGAGGGAGGAGGAAACATCCTGTATCCGAAAGGTAGCCAAGGAGATGCTAGGCGAGTCCAATGGAGGAATTTCATACCAAAAGGAGACTTGGTGATGGAGTGAATAGTGCAAAATAAGCTTGAAATTAAAAGACTTGCTTTAAAGCTATGTAAGGATAGAACATAGGAAATTGTTGTGAACTATAAAGTAGAAAAGAAGGAAGCAAAAAAGGTCATAAGTTAAGCTAAGACAAAAGCCTACATTTTGCACAAAAAGCTTGACTATAAGGAGGCTAGAAGGATAAATTCAAATTGGCCAAAGCAATAGAAAGAAAGATCACAGATCTTACTCAAGTGAGATGCATTAAGGATGAGGAAGGACATGTACTTGTAACTCAGAAGGATATAGAGACTAGATAGAATTATTATTTCCATATGGTTTTAATTAGGCAAGGGAATAAAGAGATTTCTTTAGGAGATCTAGCTAGTAGAGAAAGCTACCTAAATCGTGCAAGGTATAGACGAGTACAAAGAAAAGAAGTAGAGGAAGCTTTGAAGGTTATGAGACTTGGAAAATGTGCAGGATATGATTGGCACACAAATTTATTCGATGTTATTTAGCGAAGAAGCAAGGAAATTCTGAAAAATAGAAGCATCGTGGTGCCCCTTTACAAGAATAACATGGACATTTAAAATTTTTTAAATTGCAAATTTATCACATCGATGAGACATACTATGGAAATTTGGGAGCGTGTAACAAAAGAAGGCTGATGCAAGTTTCCAAAGTAACATAAACCAACTTGGATTCATTCCAGATGGCTCAAAAACTGAAGATATCCTTCTGCTGAGGAGAACAATGGATATTTATAGAGATAAAAGAAAGAATCTCTATGTGACTTTTTTTTATTTATTTGGAAGAAATAACCTCCATGATCCTTGTTGTATATCTCCCAACTAACCAATATTCTACCCTAATACACACCACCCATTTTCTCATTAAACCTCAAGGGTATTACATGCTATACACATTATATTGTGGATGAATATGCTGATTGGAAGTCTTTATTTTCACCGTGAATGCGATAATTATGTGATCTAGAGTTAGATGATATACTTTACTTGAGTTTGTGAAAGTATGAGCATGTGTCTATTTTCGTGTGTGTATGTGTGTGCATGGATGTGAACATACGTGTGAGAATGCGAATATGTTTGTATGACTGAACGAGCGTTTGTGTGATGTGTATAAATATCCATATTTGTGAATGTATGGGCGCATATATGTGTATGGGTGCAAACGTATGCTTGTGCATGCATGATTAATGGGCGTAAATGTGTATGTGAATGTGTGAATGGGTGTGAATGGATGTGATGTATATGTGTGTGTATAAATATGTCTATAAGCATGTATGTATGTGTGTGTATAAGTATGTATGGCTATAAGTATGTGCTGTAAATGTGCATGTGTGTGTCTGAGTTTAAGTATGTGCATGCATAACTACATATTTGTATATGTGCGCATGCATGTGTGCGTGCGTGTGTGGGCGTGAATATGTGTGAATGAATGCATGCATGTCTGAATGGATGCAAATGTGTGTGTGCATATGTGAGTGGGTGCAATTGTGTGTTTGAATGCATGCATATGTATGTTTGAATGTGTGTGATTGTATATGTTTGTGTGTATTTGTATATGCGAGAACGTGTGTGTCATGTGTGTATTTGTAAGAGTATGTGTATGTAAATGTGTATGCAAGTGTTGAAGTGTGTGAATATGTGTTTTTTATGTATATGTGATTGAGTGTACGATGTGTGAGCGAATGAGAATGTGAGATATGTGTGTATGAGAGAGAGAGAGAATGTGGCGTGCATGTGTAAATGTGCACAACTACGTGCCCGCCTGTGCATATGTGAATGGATGTAAAAGTGTGTGTGTGTGGGTGGGTGTAATGCATGTGTCTGTGTTGTGTATTTGTGTGTATGTTCGTATTACTACATTTGTATATATGTGCGTGTTTATGTGTGGATCGAGATGTGCATGCGGTGTTTGTATGACCACGTGTATGTGAATATGTAAAATGTGGAATTATGTGTGCATGTGTGAATGCGTGCATGCGGATGTGTGTATGCATATGTTTATGTGCATATATGAATGGGTTCAAACATGCGTGTGCATGCACGTGTGTGTGATAGGGTGTGAATATATGTGTGTTTATGTCTGTATTTGTGTTTGTATATGCATGCAAATGTCTATACGTGCATAAATGTGAATGCGTGTGAATGTATATGTGTGTGCGTGCAGAAGTAAATGGGTGCATATATGTATTTACATATGTGAATGGATGTGAATGCGTGTCTACATATACGTGTGTCTATTTGTGTGTATGTGTATGTGTTTGTATATGTGCGCAAGTTTGGGTATGTGTGAAGTGTGTGCATGTGTATGTTTGTATGAGTATGTGTGTGCAAATGCCGATGTGTGTGTGTGTGTGTGAGTGTTTGTATGCATGTGAACTGATTGTGTGTTGGTGTGAGTGCATGTGAATGTGTATATGTTATGCATGTTTCTTCGTTGTCTAAACCAAATATTGTCGTGTGTATAGGTTTTAGTAGTGGATTCACTATGCAATATAATAGTATCACTAGGAAAATAGTTAAAATGATCGTATAGCTATCAAAAAGACATGAGAAACCCAAAGCTCTTGTAAGCTTATATAAATAATTTTGAGATAATCAAAGATGCATGTCCTATATTATTTTTTCACATAGACAAATATGGCAAGTTTGTCGATTTTTTTTCATCATTGAACTTTAATTGGGGAGATTTGTGGAAATCACGGGGATTTGGGCATTGAGCATGTTTCAAATCACGAGATACACATGACCATCTATGCACATTGCAATGTACAGCACTCTGACCTACTACTTGCATTTAGAGTGCTCGATTATTCTCAATGCTTTTTAGTCTTAGTTTTTCTGTCATGTTTCCATGGAATCGCGATTGATCTTACGGTTTTCATGATTTGGCTACAACATTGGTTGAACTCCATATTTTTATATCGTGATTCGTCTACTCTTCGAAGCAGTGAATATCATATATGGTAGGGGTCCATATGCATGTAAAACAGATGCATTGCAATGAATCTTGTCATATATGCAAGTGATTCATATACAAGTCAGTATGTTGTTATTTATGTTATATGTTTTTTTTTGCAATTTTCCCTTTCATTATTTGCTCTCTAGGGTTTCTCATACATATAAAAGAGCTGGCCCTATGGCCTTTGAATAAACAATTCATTCATTTCTTTCTACATGGTATCGGAACTATAGTGTAGGATGAGAGCTCGATATTATATATGCTAGACATGAAATATCCATATAGTATGATTAAAAATGTTGACCTTGTTGGACATGCGAGCCCACGACGAGCCATTATGCAATAAACGTTATTTCAAATATCATTCCCTGATCTGAAATGAAGAATAACTAAATTATATAATAGGTCTCTTAGTACAATTAGGGTTATGTACCATGGCCATCTTGATGATCATACAGTTGTTGATTCAATTATTGAATCATAGAGGCTGGTGCTTGGATGAATATCTAAATAGTTGGATTGAGGACTCATCAAGTATCATCAAATGATTATTAAGAGATGATCTCCAACATGAGTAGGAGATGACAATCCTTTCTCACTTGGTTGATATCTGACCGACCTCTTGGTGCAGGTCCTCTACATGGGAATAGAGATTCAGAGGTGTCGGATTAGTTAAGTCAAAGGGTTGACTTAACAAGATCGAGATAACCAAAGTCCTATGTCGAATACTGTCACGATATAGGCACGCATCCTCTGACCGGAGATAGATGTATTGCTATATATCTGAGTATGTATATTTCGCAGACCAATAGGTTGATGACCTAACCAATGTCTATACACTGGCGAGCTGGTGTGCATATAAGGACATATGAGTAATACGATCTCTAAAAGGGATCATACAGGTTCACTTCTGAACGGGAAGACATGAGCTCACTCATGAGGTATTGGGACCGATCAAATTCCATGCATGGTCGTCGTGCTTTAGAAGCATGACATGAATTTGAAGGTATGTATATGCTTTTGGAAAGCATATGATCAATACCAAATCCCAATGACCAAGATTGAGAGACTTGTTGACGAAACCCTGAAGATGACAGTGTAAAATTGATCTATATCTTCGGGTTTGATCACAGGTCTTCCAATATGCAGGATGTACATGTATTAGGAATATATGAGGGTGATGGGATCAATAATTGATTGTATAACCATGACGCTTCCATTCCGAGGGAGTGGTGAAACATGTTTGGATTTTAGTGACTCCTCTCAGTAGAGAAGCAATCTGATCTTGGTTCAAGTGTTGGACATTGATCTGAATGAGATTCAGATGCAATGAAAAGATTAGATTTGCGACCTTGATTAAATCAAGCATCTCTGAGAGGTACGTGAGATCTGGATTTGAGATTTGATCTCAATATCCAAGTCACTATACGTGGAACAATATAATCACCCGGTCCATATCTCCAAGTATCTGCGGAGAAAGCGCATTATTCTTGAAAGAGTTCAAGAATAATTCCAAGATTGAATTATATCTGAGCATTGAGAAATGGATAATTAAATGTGATTTAATTATCACGAATGATGTGGATTTGATTCACATTATCTGAATGCATGAGAATGAATACCCAGTGTAATTAAATGTGACTTAATTAATGTGGATATGGATAATTTGGATAGCACTATCCATTTATCCATATATATATATATTATAAATACGATTTATAATATATAGTAGACGGAGACTTATATGATTTATATTTGTTGATTAATTGCTAATGTGAATTGGATTCACATTTAATAATTAATTGAAAATATAATTACATTTAATTTTAGCTTGCGAATGAGATTCACATTGTTTCAATAGCTTAGTTGATACTTTCCATAAAATAATTTGGAATTATTTTTGTGAAAATTATTTTTGACAAGAGTTATAGGAGATATCATGAGATAATGAGATCTCATGATATTTTAGGAAATTGACCAAGTCCTCTCTAACAAGAGAGGATGACTACAACTCTCCATGTGGAGAGGAGTAGCCGTCCCCTCTAATTTAGGGATGGACCATGGTCTTCTCATTATCCTATCTCTAGTCAAATGTGATTTAATTTGCAATTAACTATATTTATTTATCAATATTAGTTAATTTAAATTAAATCACTTGTTGTTGTGTTTTACCAACAACATCCTAGCCGTTGAAGGGAACACACATCAATCTCATCCGTTGATTGTGTGGTCTCCATGGATTGGGATCCATGGACTCCCAAAACCCTATATAAGAAGAGGCATGCCTTGCTCTTCGACTTACACACCGACTTGACGAAGTCTCTCTCTCTCTCTCTCTCTCTCTCTCTCTTCCTCTCATTCTCATGCATACTATAAGTCTTCTCTCTCTTTGAGTGGCTGTCCACTCTTGTAAAAGAGAATATCATCTTCATCGTCATACCCGTTTCGATGACTCGTGGATCTCCGTCTTCTTTGGTGCGTGGCGCTCGTGAAGAAGGCGTTCGATCTCGTGAGACGAGATCCGGAGATCCATCGCTTGTATCAACGACTTGGATTGCGAGAAGCACGTGACTCATCCCCGCGCTCGCAAGCATCTCCTCCGACAGATCGGACTTGAGACAGGAGGTCTCTTCGCTTAGAGGCTCGATCGCAACCACGCTCCGAGAGGTAATCCTATATATTGTTTATGGTTAGATGAAACGATCCGAGAAACGTTCTTGGATCATGTGGTTTCATCGTAGAAAATTTTTGAATTCCGCTGCACCGAGCTACTAGTGCGACTAGTCGCTCTTCCTCGTATACGATACGATGCACACGCTTCCGTGATGCGTTTGAGGATTTTCCACATCCTTCAGACCTAACATTTATGTAAATTGGTTTGTTCTTTTGGTTTGATATGGACTTAAGGGCCCCTATTATTATATAATAAATTTTCTCCTATTATTGTATAATAAATTAATACACACACACACAGAATTTTTAAAATGGTTGTTACTATAAGGCATGCATCAACACACATTAAAATCCATGACCACTAGACAAGGATATCTCTTTTCAAGTGAGTGCAAAGATTTTGTAACAATAACAAATATTAACACATGAGAAGGGATCATGTCTCCTCAAGTGTTACGCATGTTAATTCGATGTGAAGGGCCACCCGCCAACTTGTATGGAGGGATAATAGACACATGGGGTTTTATAGAGAATCGATGGAGACCGTAAATAGGTTCGAGGATGAGGTGAAAGTAGGTCAAATCGATGGCTAGATTACTACAATTTGGACCTGGATCCTAACGTCCAGGATTTGGGGCTTTTCAGATTAGCGATTCGATGTTCCTAATTATGAATTAAAGATGCTAATGAAATCTAGACTAGATAATTACGTAAGAAGGGCAGAAAAAATGGCTCAACAGGCCTGAGGTGGCCAGGAGCAGGACCTGTCGGCAGTGCTCCGGCGGTGAGTGGATACACCTCCTCCGATGGCTCTCCTCGCTGCAAATCACGACCTTCACTACGCTGTCACCATGGAGAAGATCACATGGGTGATCTGAGGGGCTAAAGGCGGAAGAAAATGGATCAAAAAGCCAAAATGGTTAAGGGGGTTATATTTATAGGCAGATTTCTGGCGAGTTTCAAGGGGATCTTGTGTGCGATCAAGTGAGGGTACGTGGAGATTCTAGGATGGGCGTGGATGAGGGACGAAGGGGGCGCACAACGGTGGTGATCTTGAGGTTCATGAGTGATGGGGGAGGCATGGAAAATGGGAGAAGAAGGCGGCCTCATGAGTTCTAACAGGCGTCAAAAGGAGGGTCGGACAGTTGACCAGCGGTTAACAATTGAATGCTCCTGTTTGGTCCACGTGGACCAAACAAGAAATTCCAAGGCAAAAAATGCCTTGGAAATTGGATAATAAATAGAATTCGATTTTATTATTTTTAGGTTATAAAAATATTTCTAATTTTCTGTAGTATTTTATGCGTATTTCTATTTTTTTAGAGGTGTTTATTTACAAGTTATTTTTTAGGGTACATATATAGGTATATTTACCTATGTTTTGGGTATTTTATTTTTACATTTTTTATTTTATTATTTTCTTTTATTATTTTTTATATTTATAAATTAGTTTTAGGCATTTAAATATATTTTTATTATATTTTTCTGATATTTTATTTAATTAAATAGAAGTATTTATTGTATAAGTATAACTATAGGTAATTCATCTATGTATTATATATATCTTTTATTTTAGTGTTTTCTTTATTGTTTTATGTGTGTTTTAATATTTACTTATATTATAAATAATATATATAAGAAAATAAAAATATAATTTTTTAGAAATATAAAGAATAAATAGCATGATTATTTTAATCGGGTATACTATACAATAGGGGTCCAAAACCTAACTTTCACAACTTAGCTCCGAAAAATATAAAACCACCTTCATTAAATAACTTATTAAAAGTTATATACAATTAGAGGGTGATTTTGATATATTTTGAGTTTTTATTTGGGATATATGAGTCTATGAAGTTTAGCTTTTAAAATTTTATTTTGTGTATAAAATACACACTGTATATTATTTTTGTGTGAAATAAATTTTGTATTTTTCTATATATTATTATATACAATTTTCATGTACAAAGTTTCATTATTTGAAGTATAAATAATGAAGAATAAAATAGGTATCAAAAAGTAATTATTAGCTTATTTTAATAGAGTGATTGCTCTGTATTTTCTATACACTTAGACGCCCTATCTCCCCCTACTTTATTCCTTGCCGATGATGACTGAGTCTCGGGGGCTAGGGTCACTTCAGTGTCTTTGACACTTTGCTTTTTTTCTTTGATTTCCTTTATTCTTTTATTTTGGCGATAAATACAATAAATGTTCAGTATTTTGTACAGTATTTTGTGCAATTTAATGAGCGTTTATTCTAACAAATTAATGATATATACATGCATTCAGCTAGGGTTTAAAGTCCAAAATGAAAGAATAGAGGTGATGAAATGGAGATTCATCAAATAATTTGGGAATCATTGATCACACATTTCTAAAATTAGTTGATCATTGGATCTTGTGGATAAAATGAGTGTCCTGCTTGTTCTCTTGCATCATTTGTAATATGCATATCATTAAAAAATTTAAAAAAAGCCATTTCACTTATTTATTCTCACATTGCATTGTATATTTTCTTGCATAAATATTTAAAAAAATAAAAAATCATTCATCATAATAACATCAATTTAACTACATATTTTATTTAAAATATCTATTAAAATTTGCAAAATCCAAAAAAACCCCTAAAATTCATCTTTTGAAAACCTAACTCCGAATTATTTTAAAAATTAATTCTAAACTCTCACATTACATCCCTGAGTTAAACTTGGGAGTTTCTCAAGTAAAATAAAATAAATTGACCACATTGAAATTAATTTTCATATATTATTATTTTTTAGTGTGGTTTTTGATAAATTGATTTTTCCAACTACAATGTAATTCTGCACACTTGGATTCAAGGATCTCGAGCTCCTCCTCCGCCACCTCGTTGGAGCTCCCCCTCCATTCCATTTCCCCCGTTATTTTGTGTAAAACCCGGGTCGATGAGATAGCCCTCGCACCCGGGGATCTTTTGGTGGCATTTTGCAGGTCTATCAATGCTCTTGGGACCTCAACTACCACCTGGAGCTGCTCGAGCTGGTTCACTTTTGTCGGAGCAACTTGATCCCTCTCGCCTTCATCGGAGCCTGTTGCCGCACACGGAGGAAGCCTAACTACCTGCTGGGCCCATCGGAGAAGACAAAGGCCGTCGGAGGTACGAGAATCGACAAATCAAAAGTCGCCGGCGGGTTGTTCTTGCTGGTTCTTCCAGGGCCCTTCACCACTGTTCAATCAAGAACAACGGTCCAGATCTAATATGGACCGTTGATTTCTCGCGAAGGGGTACGCCATCAGAGCCGCTTGATTGGACACGTGGCGATTCCTGAACGATTGGATCCAACAACTTAAATGAGTAATTTGCACACGCCTCCCTCTGCCTTTTGTATTTATTAAAAAGCATTGTAAATATTTTATCTATTTTAAAAATTGTTGAACAAATTGCATGTAATACCCTGAACTTTTCATATATTGCTTTTTAATCCCAGACTGAGTCATGCGCAACTGCATGTTTATTTTGTATAATTTGCATTGAAGCCCTGACGTGTTTATGTAATTGTCTTTTAATACATAGAAATTGAATATCAGTGTTAACTTTTGGGAAAATTTGTACTGTAACCCTTATATTTATTTAAAATTACAGTTATAACATTGCTAGGCTGAGTATTTTTGTGCTTTGTTTTCCATTTATTAAAAATAGTTCTCGTATCCCAAAAATTACCAAAAAATAGGAGTAGGTACCTTGATGCATGGTTGATCACATTATAATTTTATTTTTGCATTTTATGCCCGTTCGTAATTTCTAAAAATTAAATAGTGCATGGTCAGCCCATGTTTCCTTAAAAAAGTCAAAAAATTGAAAAAATTGAAAAACTCTAAAAAAATATATTATACTTATTTAAGTATTATTAACCTTGAGACCAAAAATCCCTAAAAAGTATGAAATAAAACTCCTAAAAATTGAAAAACCCTGAAAACCTTTATAAAAATATATAAAATTCTAAAAAATTACAAAAATTATGTTTTCTATTTTACATTTTTCTCTATTATTATTTACATATTAAATTTACTTTGAAGAAATTTTGACCCATTTTCTATTTTATATATCCATTTTAGTTCGACCTAGTTAATTAAACCATGTTTTATGGTATTTTTTACTTTAAGAATATATAAAAATTGTTAAAAATTCCTAAAAAAATACAAAAATAGTAAAAAATTATTTAAATTAAAAAATATTTAATTTTCTTTATTTTGACTGTTGTTATTATTATTATTATTTATATCTATCCTAGCCTATATTGTATGTATACTATATATATAGATTTAATATATATATATATATTTTAAAAAAAAAGAAAATATAAAATAAAAAAATAAAAAAGAGAAAATATCAAATCAGAAAACTAAAATTCAAAATACAAAAATATAAAACAAAAATAAAATAAAAAATCTTTTATTAAAAACCCACATTATTTGATAAATACTGTGCATAGTTATATATACACATATACTAATATTTTTTTATAAATAATATATAGTGCTACATCTTGTGTTCCCCATGTTCGACACCCTGCTCCACTTGTCACTGTACACATTTTATTGTAGGGTTTTATAATAAATTTTGATCCACATTGCCTTTATTATTTAAATATCCAATTGTGGGTTGATTGTTGAATTAAATTGTGATTGTTGAGTTGTCAACACTTCGATTGTGCCTCCGCCTTGTGTGAGGCATATCTAGACCCTCAATAGATACACTCTTCTTCATTAATTTACAGAGAGGTACCCCCAATTCTTTCACAATTTATTGAGCAATAAAGATCAATGATAAAGAATAAATGGCTCAAAGAATGATTTAATAACTTAGTCAATTGATTGATATTTAATAAGGTCTCAAAATTATTAATTATGTGTTTTTATATGATAGAGAATAATATAACCTTCGAAACGATAGAAAGAACATAAAAATCAGACCATAAATGCTCAAGATATAACTGAAATAAGTCCAGGGATATAAATGTACTTAAAATAAATAAAATATTCTCAAAGCAAACATTCAGAGGGGTGTAATGCAATTTCTTGAAGTCGGCAGGTGCTGGATGTAAATTAGCCAACGATGGGGGTAGATATAGTAATTTCTAAAACATAAGGGGTCATGTGTAAAAATGCCCAAATCATGTGCGTGACTCACATTTGTGGGGGGGGGGGGGGGGGCTTGGTCCGGAGATGGGTTCGGATACCCTCCCTCTATATGGCCATTGCTGGCTTCTTTGAGGATCCCAAGGCCATAAGCCTTGTTGGAATGAAGCCCTATGCATTAGATCGAAGGCGATCCAATGGGTAATATGTGTAGCAGTCAATCGATGGCACTGATGATGCCTTTGATTCTCAATCAATTGCTGAGGATGAAGACACTGTGTATGGTTGAGATGAGAGATGCATGTTGATCAGACGATGCCTTCTCTTCATTGATAGCATCCCTCCGATCAAAACTGAAGGGCAACTATAGTTCCTTTTATCCTCGAGGGCTTCAGTGGTCAACACATGACCAAGGGATGACAGAGTTGATATCACTAGTGCTCCAAGGTCATCCTCTCCCGATGTGTACCTACAACGAAGGCTGGCTCTAACTGCAGATGCTCGACCTTGGCGTGATGTACAAGAAGAAGAAAGTGGTTACCTGTGGGTTGAATGTCGCCTGAAGGTGGAGATAGAAAGGGCCCTCTCCGATGGTCGCCTTGAGCCATAGTGACACGATGAGACTTCACTGCTCTCCGAGAAGATGCAGTAGTAGAAGTTGGGTGCCTCCACTGGAGAGAGAGGGGGAGATCACACCTGAAGGTGGGTCTTAACCGGAGGTGATTGCTATTGTCACCAGCCACCACCTCTAGTTATCCCCCCTCAATTTAGATGGAGCACGACCGATGATGGGCTTTGACTTGGGGATGGTCTTATATAGGTAAGAGACGTTGGGAAGAATGACCGGTGGTTCGAAGAGATTAGGGAGAGCAGGATATTGGGGGATGGGTTTCTCTATTGTGCAGAGGGGATTAAGGTAGTTAGGATCGGCTATAGGAAGAGGAAGGGATAATATGGAGGGAGTTACGATTGGTTGTTGGATTCTTAGAGATGATAAAGGGGTGGGTTGCTGGGTCTCAACTTGTCGAGGATATAGGGTGAAGGGGGAAGTTGGTTTGAGAAGATAAGGGTTTTTTCATTATTGGCGAACTGGAGATAGAGAGGTTAAAGAGAGGGTGACAATTTAAAAGGGAGTGGAGCGGATTATGGTTCGACCATTGATCGAAGGAGGGAGAGGATAAAGTATTGTCCTTATGGGTAGTAGTGCCTTCGATAGTTGAGGGAGAATCGGGTGGTCGCCAAAGATTGGTAAGAGAGATGCTGATGGGGGTTCGATCGGGGAAGGATGGAGGTAGGGGAGAAGCAGCAGCCATTGGATCATGCGAGATCCAACGGTGGGGGATGAGTCGCGTAATGAACATGTGAGGGGGAGTGAGTTAAGGTGGGGAAGATGTGGGACGTTGGATCAAACTTGATCCAACGACTCGGAGAAGAGGTGCTATAGACTAAAGGCGGGTTTAACCGGTGAAGCAAGATTGACCAGGAGATTGAGGTGGATCACTGGAGTGATGACACATGGACACGGTTGACTTGTTGATCAATACATAAATGCAAGAAAAATAAAGTAAAAATAGAAAATGATCTAAAATGCAAAAAAAATTCAAAAAGAAAAACGTAATCTAAATGCATTCTACAATGTTCATGAAGGACTCAAATGCAAATGGAATGAACTGTGCAAGTTATAATTTTTTTGTGATATTTTATGTCTATAAAGTCGATTTTTTATTTGGTTTTCTATAAATGAATAATGCATGCAAAAATCAAACATGATGTAAAATAATATAATAGATACAAATGGAATTTTCTTCGATTGTTATGATTAAGAAAAAGTCATAATAAATTAGTGATGCCGATTAATATACATGTGAGTACTCAAATGCAAATGGAATCAACGGTGCAATTTATATTTTTTTGTGATATTTTATATCTACAAAATCGATTTTTATTTGGTTTTTTATAGATGAATAAATGCATGCAAAAATCAAACATGATGTAAAATAATATAATAGATAAAAATGCAATTTTCTTCGATTGTTATGATTAAGAAAAGGTCATAATAAATTAGTGATGCTGATTATATACATGTGAATAAACCAAAATACACAAGTTGAATTTCTCTTTTTTTTGAAATTTTTATATTTTTAATTTTTCATATTTAGTTAAAAAATGAAATGAAATAAAGAAATAAAAAAGAAATAAATCAAAAAGAGTTAAATATGTACATGAAATACAAGTCAAAAATCAATGAATATGTACAATATACAGTTCGATTTCAAAACCTAAGTTTCACAATTGAGTTCCGATTCTTTTGAATTTGATCTTGATTTGTAGATAATTGAGCGTACATTAATTCAAAAGTAAGTAGAGTGAAATTAAATATTGTATGTATTAGATTAATTTTACAACTTTCCATCCTGGAATTAGGGTTTGGATTTATTTCGCATATATACAAGTTAGTGTTTTTTAGTATTTTTCACTGATTAATGTTAATGATATGTACACAATGAAGTTGGTCCTATGTCAATTGGAGTTAGTGTGAATTAATTAAAAATATGTGAATTTATGTGAATATTTATAAGTGAATAAGAATGCACTATGAATTGTTAATTTACACAAATTATTTACAAATGCATAAATATTAATTATGAGTTATAAACACATGACTGCACCTAATTACTCGAGATGAAGCTCTATTTTAAGCTAATTGGAGTTATGAATAACATATTCATCAAGGGACATATATTGCACGAATAACTTTTTTGTGATTCTAAATTGTTAATATTTTGCTTAATTAACTGCAAATTAATGTGATATATCTTGGTCTTGATTTCGGTTTTGCGATCAATTGTCACATGACGTACTTAAGGATATGTAGGTTTTGTATGACTCGACTATTTTTTACGTTAAAAAAGAGACTTCTTGATAAAGATAGAATGTAAAATTGCAATAGAAGCTCAGATGTTCCTTGAAATAAACAAGTCATTTGAACTTCAAAGATTACAAGATAGTATCAAAGAGGCATCCTAAATTATCTCACCTTTTAAAAAGAGAGAAATAACTATCCTTCCTTTTCTTTGCAAACATGAATACATACAAAGGGTATGAAAATTCCTAATCGCCTCGCTATCTAAGAAAGAAAGATATACCGATCATCATTGTTTCATATATAGCAGAACTCTCAGAAGTATGCATATCATATATCATTGAGCACTATACTTTTTATGCAAGAAATATATCATTTTTGTTTACGTATTTGTAGTCAAAGTATTGTAGATATAGATTTCATCATTCATAGGACATTCATCATGCATCTAGTCATAGAGGACCTAAGAACATGACGTAAGAACATCAGGGGCAAGTATGCATCTGATGAATCTCCATTTCATCACCTTTATTCTATCATTTTGGCCTCAAAAACCCCAGCAAATGCATGTAAATAGCATCAAATTGTACATAATAGCATTCATCATTCATTGTTATTAATTATACATTAAATAATGTGTTTAATACCAAAATTATAGAATAAAGAGAAGAAAAGAAAAAGGAATAAAATATTGAAGATATTTTATGACCCAAACCCCGAGACCAAGGCCAGCATGGAATTGGTCGACAAGGAATAAAGTAGGGGGAGATAAGGGCCAGTGTACAATAAATACCTCATTTATTCATGCATTTATTTATGCAATTTTGACACCTATTTTGTACATAACTATTTATTCAGCAAATAAAGAAACTTTGTTCATGAAAGTTGTAGATAATAATGTAAATAAAAATAAAAAATTGAGTTTGTGTAAAAATAATACTCAGTGTACATTTTATACACAGAATAAAAAGCCGAAATCTCAACTTCACAGACCCATATCTTGCAAATAAAAACTCCAAATCACCCAAACTCACCTTTAATTGTATATAGATTTCCAAGAGCTATTTAATAAAATTGGTTTCATAATTTTTGGAGTCCATCTGCAAAAGTTAGGTTTTTGGCCCCCATTGGACAGCCTGCCTAATTAAAATATTCAATATATTCCTTGTCTATTATTCTTGTCAAATTATATTTTTAGAATTTTGTGAATAATGTATATAATACATGTACATACTAAAATTAGATTAAACCTAAAAAGGATTAATAAAATAAAATAATCCTATGCAAGTTAGTAGGCAAAATACCTATGACCAAGAATGTATATAAATAAAAGGGGAAAACACCCTTTAATTTTCTCTTCTTTTTATATTTTTATAATAATGTAAATAATACATATAACCTATTAAAAATGCAAATCCAAAATAAAAATCAAGAAAATACATTAAATAAATTAAGTACACAAAATACATAGGTAAAATACCAAGAAGAATACCTACACATGCATATACCTATTTATTTAAAAATGAAAATAAACTCATAAAAATTAAATAAAAATACCTTTATACTCACAAAAATAAATTATAAATTTATAAAATAAGCCAATAAAATAATAAAATAAAATAAACAAATAAAAAAATCAAAAGATACAAAATACATGTAAATACACCACACATACACTTTATTAAAATAAAACTATAATAAAACACTTCAAAAATTCAATAAAAATCGTAAATAAATACTACATGAAATAATACACATTTTTATTTTTTTTAAGAAAATTCTAATGAAATCATTTACTAGGTTAAATAAATCAATTTCTAATAAGATTTCCTATTTTGGCGTCTAGCGGCCGACGCGGACCAATGGGGCGCCGACCCTTGTTGACTGCCCGGTCAACTGTCCCATCCGGGACCTGGCGCCTCTGAATTGTCAGCTCCCCGGATTTCTTCCCTTTTTTACGGCCATCCCGTCCATCGATCGAGCTCGCTTCCTTCACAAGAATTGATCTCTGATCATCACTGATACCCGCCGATAACTTGGATCAACCCGATACTCATTGGATTAAGCAATAATCGCCGGTCAATAAGGCTCCAGGCCACTGTCTATAAATAAGAAGCTCCGTTCCCTTCCTCAAATTTGGCCAATTTTAATCCATCCAAACGCCCTGATTTCATTCCTGGGACGTTCCTCGTGACAGGGGGAGTGATCCAGCACCTCGAATCGGCCGGAGGAAGGACGATTTTGTCGCGGCGGAGCTCCGGCGTCCGTCCTGCTCCCTGGTGGCCCCCAGGTATAAGAGCTGCTCCTTTATCACTTTTTATTTAGGTTTTAATGTTAGTTTTTAATTCCAGTAGTTAGTTTAGTGTTTAGTTAATCAGTGTAGCCTAGAATCAAAAATTCGAAGTTCGCCGGAGCTCGGCTCCGGCGACTTCTTCACGGTGACCTCGACTGTATACGACCGGCTGTTCACCTCCCATTTCTTTCCCCATCATCTTCTCCATCGATCGCATGCCTTTGTTCAACCCAGGACCTCTGGTCTTGGCGAATCGGAGCTCCACCTCCGCCTTTCGTCGGAGCTCCTCCGCCACACCTCATTTTGCTGTGTAGCTTCAAAACCCCGGGTCGAGGAGGAAGCCCTCGCTCCCCCGGTTCTTCCTATGCAGGTCCAACGAAGAATGGAGACCATCTGGGCTTGCATCGAACCAGGAAGAGGTTCCTGGAGGTCTTGTCCTTCATCGACCTCGTCCGAGACATTCAGACCTCCAGGAGCCATGGCGAGACCTTTAGAAGATGCGGAAGACCTCCAGCTACGTGTTGAGCACTTCAGATGCGAGGGAGATGCCCGGAGAAGCCTACGCTACACGATCGAAGCTCGCCGGGGGCGAGCTTCTTCCCTGTTCCTCCAAGCACCTCCAGACAGATCAGGAGGCGAGCCCCAGATTGATTGAGAGCCGTCCGATGAACGCTTGCACCAACCGTCAGATACGAGGCGCATCTAATCTCACGCGTCCATCGGCGAACCAGTATCCACCGTCAGATGCGCGACACGTGGATGAGTAGGCAAAGACCAGCCGTAGGATGAAGCGCCTAAGGGGGTAAATTTCAAACATCTCCCCCCACTTTTTGTATTTATAGTTTAATGCCAAAAATAAAACGCCACGTTGTAAATAAAGTGTAAAATTTGCAGTCCACCCCCTGTAGTTTATGTATTTGCATATTAGTCCCTCCGCGCCTCACGTGCAACACCCACGTGAGGCGCGTGATTTTTGCACCTAAACCCCGCCGGGTTTTATTAATTGTAAAATGACCCCGAAAATAAAAGTAAATGTTTATTTCTGTTGTAATTTTTGCATGGATGCCCTTCATAAATATTTTGATTGCAAAAATACCCCTACTAGGCCATATATTTTTGTATGCTTTGTCCATTTATTTTGTGCCTGTTGTTAACTTGAAAAATTTTGCAAAAATGGATATAAGCTCCTGTTAGTGTACCCTTACACGCTATATTTTTAGTTTTTAATTTTGTTGCATTTTGCATTTATTAAAAATCAAAAACATGCCTTTTAATTACTGTCTAACTTATAAAATTCCAAAAAAATATTAAAAGACCTCGCAAAATTCCAAAAAAAATTTCCTACTTTTTAGTGTCAGTCCAAAAATCCTAAATATCTCAAAGGAAAACCTTAAAAATTCAAAAATACACAAAAACTTCAAAAAAATATATAAAATCAAAGAAAACTCAGAAAAATATAAACTCAATTCCTATTTCCTCTATATTTTATTACCTCTATTTGAAAAATAGTGTGGAAAAATTTTGTGGCTGTTGGGTATTTTTAATTCCTGTTTTACTTACAGCCAGTACCTATTTCACTGTTTTCATTTATCTCAGCATTTAAAAATACCAAAAATAATCTGAAAAATACCCAAAAATCACCAAAAAGTAAAATTATGAAAATCCCAAAAAGATTTTATTTCCATATTTTTGAGTGTTTTATATATTTTATAAAATATTTTATAACTCCTCTCTCCCCTTTGTATATATATATATTCCTCAATTTTAAAAAAAAATATATATTTATATATACATCTATATATACATATTTATTAATATATAAAATCCTGAAATTAAAAAAACAAAAAAAAATTAAAAAAAATATATATATTATTTATATATATATCTAATGTATGTATTCTATGCTATATACTCACCCTCTATGGGTACATATACATCTATATATTTATATTCTATAAATTATATATATATATATATATATTACCTAAGTATATTATTAAAATAAAAATTATATATATATATATATAAAAGATAAAACCCACAAAATAGGCTTCACACATGGATGACTCTGTGGTACATGCACATCATAGCCTTATGCCGTTTTGTATTGCTCTCTGTGGTTCGACCTCTACATGCTTGTTCACTATACACTTTTAAATATTAATTCACATTTTTGACTTAATTCATTTATTCTTTTATTGTGGGTTAATTACTGACTATTCGATGTTCTGTGAGTGGTCGCCTCAGCGACAACATAATTTTGACCCTCGCAAAATGTCAGTTATCAGATGGCGCCGTTGCCGGGGAGCAATGAGCATAGCCTAATTTATTTTATCATTCTTATGTACATTTTTGATTCATCATTGATTTTTGTGAGCAGCTATCTTTAATATCATTAATCACCATGCTCTATTGATTGATTTATTTATGTGATTATTTTATGTCTGCTCTGTTTGATTGGTTGAGCTATACTAATTCAATCTTTTTTGTGACTTTGATGCGAGGGCCCGCCACGTGAGGATGGCTTCTTAGGGAGCCAAGGCAGCCAAGCTTGGAGGAGGGTGGTCTTCACTCATGACCACTTGGAGAGAGCATCAAGGAAGCAAGGAGATGGGGATTAGATAGGTTTAGAACACTTAGGATAATTTTTGTAATTTATGGTGAGAGAGAGATAATTTTTGGCATGTAAATAAACATGACTCTACTCTTCACAATGAGGTCCAGTGCCCGGGTGATTGTTCACCTGGGGGCCTCATCACGGCTTTTCGAGTTTTCATCGCATTCTTTTCTTTGTTTTCCGAAGTTTTGAGCTTTCCACCTTTATTTTACTTTGTTTGTGTGCTTGGAGCCCCTAGATGTAGGTTGCTTGACTCAGTAGCTAGGTCCACACATTAATAAGAATGCATGTTCCTATAGTCTACTTCGTATGGATCTAGTCAAATTTAAACAAGCTGTTCATTTGTCTCTTAGCCCTTGTGCCACAGCGAGCCCTGTAAAGCGCTTTCTCCTAAACTCAGTGTGTTGAGTAGAGGAGGGGTGAGCCAAGACCGGACCCTTCGGGCTAGAGATGAATGAGCGACTAATGGTTCTTCACGTTAATAGCAACTAATGTTTAGGGCGATTTTGTGCCTTGCATACCGACATGTAGATAGGTTTAAAAATTATGTTTTGCATACCACATGGAGAGAGCTGGGATGCACTGTAAGTCTTCTAACTCAGCATGCATCATTCGGTTTCAATGGTGAGATTTCCATCATGGAATCACTTGCACAGCTTTTCCGCTATCTCCCTCTGATTTTGAGCACCTAGGACTTAAATGAAAATCTACAAAAACGTTAGGCGCTGGTATGAAAACAGACTCAAAAAAAAGTGAAAACTCAAAAATTAAAACAAGGGAACTGCTAAATAAACTTTGACCTTAATTAAAATCTGTAATGGACTATCATTGTACCGGGTTCATAAAGCCCTCATTGTTTTCAGGTACCTTGGAGGAGGACCAAAACCCTACTCCCTTGAGCGAGTGCGACCCCCTAAGGATTAAAGCCAAAACCCAGTCTGCAACTGCCTTGTGTATCGCCTGGATTTCCGAAGTAATGGCGCTTCTATCGTACGTAGGCGAGTAGGGCTTGGTCACCAATGATGACTCTCTGTCGTGTAGAGCATCGACCCTGTCCGAGGTATTGAGCATAGGCCACGCCTTCACGGGTGTCTGTCTCATTGTCCTGCATCCGAGTAGGTTCTTGCACGCTCACGGGTGATTCCGTTGCGAGCGAGAACCGAAGTATTGGTTTCGCCTATCGGCTTCCTCTCTCTATTTCTTTGGCTGAGTAGGGATCCAGGAAGGGTTACAAGGACTCCAAAAAGTACAAACTACAGGTTACACAGGAGGAGGACAAGTACGGGATACTCTTCTGGCAGTACTCTCTCTCCTATAGGTAGGCACTAAGGACTTGTTATAAGATATGCCTGAAATCACAACTCTAAAAATAAAAAGATAATAATAACAGAGCTTTCACGGCTTCACATGGCGTAAGTTGGTGAACCCGATTTTGTATTGTGTTTGTATGGATCTAGATTAAGGTTCAAAATCAAGTCCGCGCTTTGCGCATGCTTTTTTGTTTCTCCCTTTGACCACCCCGCTCAACCGAGCCTCTCTACTGTTTTACACTCCTTTTATTCCTCGTTGACTATCGTATCTTTCACCCAACATCCGATCTTCTCTTGTACTTCGCGAAGTTGATCCATGGATGGTTTCTGTCGGGACCATGCCGACACCCACATCGATTCCATGGACTCAACTCCGCCAATAAGTTCAAGGCGATTCCCGAGAACCCGATCCGGACTTTGCGGATTGACGAGCCCGCGAAAGCCGCGATAAGAAATCGTTTTTATCGTTCGTGCGTGAAATTAATGAAAGTCGTTCGGTTGTAGGCGGCAATCGGAAACAGTCAAGAAATAACCACAAAATAATGATTCAATTTTAATCTCGTGGTGTATGTTATTTTACTTGGGCAAGTCCCAAGGTCGATCACAAGGAGGCAAAGGAACAACCTAGATTAATGTCTATCCAATTTTTAGTTTGGTTTCAAGGCGGTATTTTTTTGGAATTTTTCAATGCAAGATGAGATGCAAAATGCAAATTCGGCTATTTTAGGACTAAAATGTAAAATACGTTCAAATGGTGTCCGAAAAATACGAAACTTGGCCACAATGTAAATGACGATGAATGAGTGCAATGTAATTTTTTTGTAATTTTTAGATGCAATATTAATTTTTTACAAATTTTTAATTGCAAACAGATTAATTTTCAATATTTAATTTTAATAAATATAAACCTACGTATTTTCAAGAACTAAAATTATTTAAGATCTATCACTAGGTAATAGATCTTAGGAAATTCCTAGACCTCAAAAATGTGGGGTTCAATACCTATTAAAATCAAACATTGAAATGTACAAAATGATTTTTACAGGCAAATAATGCATGCAAATGCAATGATTTTTGGGCACAATGTTAATCAAATTAATCTCTACGATATGTGATTTTTGGGGAATTTTTAAATCAACGGTTAATTAACTACGAATTTCCAAGCACAGATTGGGCAAAATATTCCAATTTTCGCAAAACAATTATTTATTAATCAACCGTAATTCACAAAAATATCCACAGCATGTCAAAATGTAGAGAAATATAAGATGAACAAAATGCTATTTTTCAATAAATAAAATGATGCAATGTAGAGGTCTATAATGGATGACAAAGACAGGGGTACATATGCAAAATGAATAAATAAAAATAATGCAAGGGGGACCTAAAATAATTACCAGAAGTGAAGGGGTGCAATTAGCAAATTTTCCAAGGGTCACGTGCGCTGCACGTGACCTTGGAATGGTTGGACTTGGATGCGAATGTCAGGACCTGGCCGCGGATCTCTGTAATTTACCCAGAAAGTCACGTGCAAAGCACGTGACACCTGGGTCTTCTTGCGAATTGGAGTGCGACCGGGGTATCGGTGAAAGTTCCCCCAAACGCACGTGCTTAGCACGTGCGTGGGGGCCTCGGGATTGACTCCCGGCCTCCGGCATGAGAGAGGTGGAGGGGCGGTGCTGGTGAACGCACCGCCTCCCGCAGCTGTCGGTGAAGATGCCCTGTCGCGTGCGGTGCGGAGTCGAAGACGATGGTCGGTGGCGTGCTCTGGCCGACACACGGCCAGGAGGGGGTGGAGCGGCGGCGCTCGGTGGAGTCGGAGGAGGCCGATGGAGGTGGCGGCGGAGTCGTCGATGACGTCGGAGGCGATGAAGTCGCAAGCGTCGGGAAGCGAGGTGGAAGGGGCGGAGGCCCAGCTTCTGGAGGCCGGTCGAGGCGGAGCCCAGGAGGCGAAGTCGACGAACGTCGGTGGAGGCCCGGCTCCTGGCGATGGTGACGATGGCGAGGTAGGCGGTAGCGGTGTATCGAGTCGGCGAGGAGGGGAAGCTCCGAGCGGAGCGGAGGCGACGAGGTAGAGCGAGAGAGCGGGAGAGAGAGAGAGAGAGAGAGAGAGAGAGAGAAAGAGAGAGAAAGGAAGGTAACCTGGAAGGGCTCAACGGCGATGCCGGAGCGAGCAGCCGAGGCGGGGGTGGAGCCGCTTGCTGCGACAAGCTCGAGGAGCTTGGATCTCGCCGGAGTAGGAGTGGTCGGAGGGTTGTCACCACCTCGGAGGTGTCCTAGGATAGAAGTTGGCGGATGAAGAGGAAGCGGGGCGGTGAGGTGTTATTTATAGGCGAGACGGGAGGTCGGAGGTGGTTGCAGAGGTTGCGGAGGAGGTCGTTGGCGAGGCGAGGGAAGCGGAGGCGAGTGGCGGCGGTGGTTACGAGGGAGGGGGTCAACGGCGGAGGTTACGGAGAGGCGGTGGCGATGAACTCGGGGGCCGTTAGTGCCAGAGGTTGAGGGTGACGACCCTTGGCCTCCGATCGGCCGAGATCGGGCGGCCAGATGGGCACCACGTGGCGAGGCAAGAGGAGGCGGGGGCGCACGTGCAGTGCGCGTGCGGGGGAGGCACGTGCGCTGCACGTGCGGGCGATTTTAATTTTAATTTTTTTATAAAAACTAAGATTTAAAAAGGCGAAAAAACCATGACACGTGGCGGCCTCTGGGGCTGCCACGTGTCACCTCCAGAAAATTCGAAAATAAAACCTCTTGTAAAATAGATAAAAATAGCAAATGACCTCGGATCGAAAAAGTTCCTTCACGAAAAATGCTCGTCTCGACGAGATCTACAACTTTCATGAAGACATCAAAGCCAAATTCGGTCAAATGTAAAAAGTGAAATTTTTGGGGTATCCCATGTACATAGAATACCTTGATTTTTGGTTTTCTAAATTTTTTTGTCATTTTTAACACGATAAAAATCCGGAAAAATATGGAAAACTCAAAGATAAATAAAAGAGACCTTAATCTAATTTTTTTGGATTTTTATTAATAAAGAAAATATACACATAAAATACAGGTCAAAAGCCGCGAAAATACAATGTACAAAAGAGGCCCAAAACCCAACTTTCACATACGAGCTCCGATTCACTTGAACTTGGTCTTGTTTTGAAGGTAATTGAATGTGCATTAGTTCAAAAGTGAGTAGGATCAAATCGGACACTGGATGGGGAAGATATGTGGCTTTTAGTCCGAAAATCCTGAAACTAGGGTTTGGGTTTTTGGTCCACTTGACAGGGTTAGTTATTTTTTTGTATTTTTTATTTATTCTTGTTAGTGATATGTACACAGTGGAGTTGGGTTTGTGACATGCAGTGTTAGCATGAAGGAGTTAAAAATAGGGGAAGTTAGGCTATTTACAGGTCAATTTGGGCTTGGATTTTTGGCTTCTTATTTTATGCAAAAATTAATGCTAAAATGCAATTCTTATGAAATCATGCATGAATGCTAATTATGCGAAATAAATGCAGAAATGCAGTTGATCTTGAGGGACTTGAGCCTAATTAATGAAACTTAGAGTGATGAATCCGATATTCATCATCCCCCTATACTTAAACCATGCTCGTCCCTGAGCATCACAAATAAATGCCATGAAGTGAAATGAGACTGGGTTCCATACCAAGACCATGAACTGAAGGTGAAAGTGAAACTAAACTCGACCTTTGGATTAATAATGTGGCGGAACTTCTGTGAGACTTAGAATTTTAAAATCAACAGCCCTCAAGTTCTACGCATCATTGACACAGTTTCAACTCAGAAGTCATCTTAGATCAATCTTCTTCCCAAAGTATACCCTATGAACATTGAATAACCGACTCTTGTGTGTGAAGGATTTTAGCTCTTCCCATTCAGAATGCCGGACTACCATGCTCCTCTCCTCTCCAGTAACTCGTCCTCGGGGAGTCAGGTATTTCCTTCTAAGGTCTGTCGCGCTGTGTTCACAATCGAATGAGGGAGAAGATAGAAGAAAGAGAAAAGAACTGGAGAGTGGCCAGTGTAGTCACCTCTCCTTGTGGAGATAGCCAGTGTAGCTGAGTCTCCACCAAGATCTGCAGGTTTCTGAAGCTTGGACCTTTTTGGTCGGATTTTATTTGGTAGAATGCTTCTATGTATTTGGAATTTTTGGTGGTTCTGCTTGGATCTTGTTGCGCCCCTACGGATATAGAATCTTTTGTTCCGTATATTTTTTGGGGTCTTAGAAAAATTGCGCCCAGCCGTCCATCCCTTTTCCGAAGCTTTATTTCAACCCGTACTCCGGTCTTTAGATTTCCACGCTACCAGAAAAGAGACTCACACAGTCTTCCAACATCCCGTTTGGGTTGAGCTAAGTGCATAGTGCGAGAGTGCGAATTAATTCCCTATTCCAGAGTGGTACCCAGAATGAAGAGACCAGGTTAGACACTAAGAGTCAAACGCTGCACATTGTCATGTGGAACTTAAGGAATTAAGTCAAAAAGACCTGAAGCTCTTAAAATTCTATTTCTCGGTGAAGTTCCTCTGAAAATTAGGTGGATTAAAGTCAAATCCAGACCACTCTCGGTTTCGGCTCATAACTCGGTTCAGAACCCAATGACTTTTCACAGATGCAAATGCATGCGGTGATGGATGGAGTGCAGGTGCGTGAAATGCAGACATTTCATCATTTTTTTTTGACATTTTATGCAAGGGATTTTTTTATGCAGAAAATGGAATAAGAAGCCCCCTTTTTCATTCAATTTTTTTTTTCAGAAAATTAGGGCAAGTCAGTGTTTTTCTTTTTCTTCTTTTTTTTTTTCAAGTTAGTACCCACCCGTAAATACATATAGACTTACGCGAAAGTACGAGATATGGGTAAAATATATACAAAGTATATACAGACCCCCCTATACTTAGCGAGTGCTGTGTCCTCAGAGCACAAGAAGCGTAAAGAAGACATAGCTCGGGCTAAGCGTAAGAGAGTGAGAAAAGAAGAAAAAGAATGAAAAGAAAAAGTGGTCAGGAAATGAGGAGAGTATATACGGATGGATGTCGGTTCCCCCTATACTTAGGCTTTGAACAGCCTAAGTATGGAAGAAGGGTGGATATGGAGTGAATGGGAGTTAGGAGAAGAATGATATATACAAATGGCATTGGTCCCCCCTATACTTAGGCCTTGGCCTAAGTAAAGGAAGAAGCTGTACAAGGAGACCAATGTGGTCGGGAGGGAGGGTGGGAGTGGTCAGATAGATTTTCAATATCCTCGCTCTGCGTGAAATAGATGGCCTCGACTTGAACTGTTTGTTCTTTGGGTGATTCAATGTATGGCTTCAGCATTTGTCCATTTACTGAGAACGGTTGTGCATTCTCTTTGAGTTCGGCTATGTCTACGCTTCCATTGGTATGCACATCGACGACAATGTAGGGACCCGTCCATTTTGATTTGAGTTTCCCATGAAAAATCTTCAACCGAGCATTAAACAACCACACTTTTTGTCCAGGGACGAAGGTCTTCTCTCGAATGTGTCTATCATGCCATCTCTTGACCTTGTCCTTATAAATCACACTGTTGTCATATGCCCGATTTCGGATTTCAATTAGCTCATTCAGATTTAAGTCTCGACATAGTTTCCCAAGGTGACAACTCCAATTCAACTTTTTGATCGCCCATTCAGATTTGTGGATCAATTCTGCAGGAAGATGACATGGCTTGCCATAGATCATCCTAAAAGGTGAAGTACCGAGTGGAGTCTTATAGGCTGTCCTATAGGCCCATAGAACTTGGTCCAACAGTGTTGACCAATTCTTCCTATCGGGACGAACCAACTTCTGGAGAATGCTCTTCACCTCTCTGTTAGAAACCTCTGCCATGCCGTTAGATTGTGGATGATACGGGTTGGCTATTCTATGCTCAAATTTGTACTCCTTAGCCAAAGATCTCATCTCCCTGTTCACGAAGTGGCTACCTCCATCAGAAATCAATACTTTTGGTATCCCGAACCTCGCAATGATGTTATCTTTGATAAACTTACAGACGACTTTGCTATCTGCGGTTCGGGTTGGAATAGCCTCTACCCATCTTGATAAATAATCTACCGCTAACAAGATGTACTCAAATCCATTGCTGTTGGGAAAGGGACCCATAAAATCGATCCCCCATGCATCAAAAACATCACAGAAAATTATTGGTTGCATGGGCATTTCATCTCTATATCCCATAGTCCCTCCCATTCTTTGACAAATCGGGCATGACCGTACAAATTCATTAGCATCCTGAAATAAGGTCCGCCAGTAAAATCCACATTGGAATACCTTGTGCGCGGTTCTCTTTCCCGAATGGTGTCCTCCAGCCTCGAGAGAATGACAGTGTGTGAGGACACTCTGATATTCCTCCTGAGGGATACATCTTCTCCAGACACAATCCGGTCCTTCATAGAAAAGGAAAGGATCGTCCCAATGGTATTTTCTCGAATCCGACTTTACTCGATCAATCATTTTTTTGGTCCAACCATAGGGAACCTTCTTGGAGACAAGATAGTTCACTATGTCGGAATACCATGGGGTTGACTCAATGACGCAAATCGATTCGTCTGGAAAAGTTTCCTTGATTGGTCCGATATCAGGATGATCGTTTTGCTCGATTCGGGAAAGGTGATCAGCAACAACATTCTTTATTCCAGGTTTATCCTTGATCTCCAAATTAAACTCCTGGATTAACAAGATCCATCTCAAAAGTCGTGCCTTAGCATCCTTCTTATCCATGAGATATCTGATTGCTGTGTGATCTGTGAAGATTGTCACCTTGGAGCCCAATATGTATGATCTGAATTTTTCCAGGGCCCAAACAACTGCGAGCATTTCCTTTTCAGTCACTGTATAGTTTCTCTGTGCAGGGTCCAATACTTTGCTCGCGTAGTGAATCGCATAAGGAATTCCATCTCTTCTTTGTCCGAGTACCGCTCCGACAGCAAAATCCGATGCATCAGTCATGATCTCGAAGGGAAGAGACCAGTCGGGAGCTTGTAATATCGGCGATTCACATATTTTCTTTTTCAGGAGCTCGAAGGCCTCTAGACATCTGTGATTTACAATAAACTCGGTGTCTTTTCCTAAGAGCTCAGTCAGTGGGCGGGCGATCTTTGAAAAATCAGGAATAAACCGTCGATAAAATCCAACATGCCCTAAGAACGACCTCACTGACTTGACGTTGGTTGGTGGCTCAAGTTTCTTGATCACATCCACCTTGGCAGGGTCCACCTCCATTCCCTTTTTGGAGATGACGTGCCCCAACACGATACCCTCAGTCACCATGAAGTGACTCTTCTCCCAGGAGAGTACCAAATTTACCTCCCTGCATCTCTGAAGGACTCGGTCCAAGTGTGCTAAGCATGTATCAAATGAATCACCATGAACCGAGAAGTTGTCCATGAAGACTTCCAAGAAATCACCAACCATTTCGGCAAATATGGCAATCATGCACCGCTGAAATGTGCCTGGGGCATTGCAAAGCCCGAATGGCATGCGCTTGAATGCGTAAGTACCGAAGGGACATGTGAACGTGGTCTTTTCCTGGTCCTCGGGAGTGATAGCTACTTGATTGTTGCCGGAGTACCCATCAAGAAAACAGAAGAATGCTTTCCCTGCAAGTCTCTCCAATATTTGATCAATGAATGGCAGTGGAAAGTAGTCTTTCTTGGTCGCAGCATTCAGGCGCCGGTAATCGACACAGACGCGCCACGACGTGGGTACTCGGGTCGCGATCTCTACCCCCTCCTCGTTGGTAACCATCTGAATTCCCGACTTCTTCGGGACGACATGAAGGGGGGCTACCCACTTGGAGTCAGAAATGGGGTAAATAAATCCTGCTTTGCACCATTTCTCTATTTCTTTCTTCACCACTTCCCGAAGATTGGGGTTTAATCTTCTCTGAAATTCACGGGAAGGCCTTGCATTATCCTCAACATAAATTTGGTGCGAGCAGAGAGCGGGGTTTATTCCTACGAGATCCGACACAGTCCAACCTATGGCTTTTCGATTTCGCTCAAGGACTTCGATCGGTCTGGATTCTTGGTCCACGGTTAATGATGAGCTAATGATCACAGGGAATTTTTCTTTGGGTCCATTGAGGAATGCATATTTCAGCGTGGGAGGTAGTGGTTTCAGCTCTGGTAATTCTGAATCGTCGATCAAGTCTGGCTGAATAACTTTTGCTTCTGGCTCAGTATCGGTTGGCGGTGAATCACTGTGTGAGATGTTGGCTACCAATTCCAAAGAAAAGTGAGTCGGATCGATAGAGGAGAATGGTAATTCGGCCAGAGCCGTGTCCGACTCATCATCGATTGTCTGTCCCAAAGGTGAGGTGATTGATAAATCCAAGAGGATTTCAGTGTTGTCTGGGGATGTAGAAATCTCAGAGACTGCATGGTGGATTATTTCTTCTTCCGAGGATGTGCCTTCTATCTGTATGTCTGGCAGTTGGTCCCATGGCCCAGTAGTTCTGAGGAGATTGCATTCTGATGTTTCAGCATCTTCAGTTGTGGATTCGGAGTCTGGTCTTTGCCACTTTGTTTGTTTCATCTCCAAGTCCACTTCTCCGCCTGGAGAACGGAATTTCATCATGCCAGTTCCGTAGTCGAATACGGCCTTAGCAGTTCTTAAGAAAGGTCTTCCGAGAATGATTTGTGATTCCTTCCAATGGTTCGGGGTCTCCATGTCCAGGACAGTGAAGTCCACTTTGTATTCTGTACCCTCGATGATGATGATGACATTCTTCACTTCTCCCTTAGGTCTTTTAGTGGATTTATCAGCAAATTGGAGTAAAGATGATGATTTCTTGAGAGGGCCCAACTCCAATCGATAATATAAGGCTAAGGGTAGAAGGTTTATGGAAGATCCATTGTCGAGAAGTGTGCGTGTGAATGCTATGCCGCCAATGTGACTCTCCACATAATGGGCGCCCATATCCCTCTTCTTTCTTGGCAGATGCTGGTTTCTGACGCATTTAGTGGTGGCAACTGTCAAGATATGAGTCTCCACAAATTGACTTGTTCTCTTTGTACGAGTCCGGGTGGGGGTGCATTTTGCCTTCAAGTATTTCTGAAAGGCTGGATTACCTGCCACGTATTGATCAAAGGGTACTTTGACTGTGATGTTTTGTTGGCAGAATTTTTCCATGACTGGGTCATCTTTGATGTTTTTCTTTTGTTTTTCTTTCTTTAAGGCATGGGGGAAAGGAATGGATGCATTTGAGACAGGAGATAGAGGATCAGAATCAAAAATACGAGCATCTTTATTCGACTTGGAGTTTTTATTACAATCATAATAATCAAAATCAGGTTGCTGAAAAGGTGACAAAGGTATTTTTGCAGCAACTAGAGGCTCAAGGTCCTTTGCAGACTCCATAGATGCTTTCCCTTTATCTACTGCTGGGATCTTCAGGCGTCCTTCATCTTCCTCCTCGGAAACATCCTCCGGTCGATCTTCCGAGTCTTCATGGTCCGATTCCCTTGCCCGGTCAGGTACGGCCACGGTCCTTCCGCTCCTGAGTGACATGGCATTGATTTTGTCAAATGAAAGGATCTCATGTTCAGATGTGGAAAAGTCTGGATAGTATACCTGGTTATTGTGTTGAGATGCGTTGAATTTGTTCAAGCTATTGGGGTTAGCTTGAACCTGGGCGGGAATGGTTGTGGCTGGAGATGTCTGCTCATCCTTCCAACGGGACAAGCGGTTGACATCAACCCGTAGATCTTCCAGTTCATGTCGGAAGTGACGAAACTCCTCAAGTATTTGTCTCTGGATGTTGATCGGTTCTTCTGGGGGTTTGGATGACTGAGCTGATTGTCTGGGGGCTTGAGATTGCTGATGGTATTGCTGAGGTTGGCTCTGGCGGTTGTAGGGTTGCTGTTGCTTCGGTTGCTGGAATGCGGCATTATAGAAAGTAGGTGGGCGCTGATAAGTCTGACGGTCTCCCATATTACCCTGTCGGGTAGTGTCTTGGGTGTACCAGATGCCATTCACTTCAAATGTCAGAGGCGGGGCTTCCATTACTGTCTCAGTCGGTGGGGGCGGCTGTTGGGAATATTGGGCGTGGGATTGATCGTGAGCCCATGGTTGTTGTTGCTCTGCTCCTTGTTGTTCCTGGACATGATGCACATGATATATCGGGACAGTAGGTGCACTAGGCATCCCCATCTTGGACACCTTCTCGGTGAGTTCCTCCATCTGCTTCGGGAATTGCGAAATCCTACTGTCGATATCATTCATTCTCTTGTCCACAATTGTCAATTTATCAGAAATAAAATGCATGCTTGGAATCAAGTCCTCAGCTATTTCTGCCACCGTCTGCTTCCCGCCTTTGGCTTGAAGGGTGTTCAGGGAATCAGTGTATGCTCGAATGGCAATTTGAGACCGGCTTGTTTCTGCCATCTGCTCCAGTATTTTCCAGACGGTCTCAGCTCCACGTGATGTGTAATTCCCTCTGCAGGCAGCACTAACTAACCCTTGAGTCTCGTGGTTGAGGCCAGAGTAGAGTGATTGGACTAGGATGTTGTTGTCCAGGTCATGGCAGGGACATTTTTGTAGCAGGTCCTTAAACCTATCCCATGCCTCACAAAGTGGTTCATTGGGCATCTGAGCGAAACTGGTGATGCGGGTCCTCATTTGATTGGTCCGGCTCAAGGGGTAGAATTTCTTCAGAAAGAGGTTTTTGAACCTCTCATAAGTCGTCACAGTCACCCCCAAGTTCTTCACCCAGTAGTCTGCTTTCCCTTTCAAGGCGAAAGGTAGTGCAGTGAGACGAATGTAGTCTTGGCTGACTTGTGGGTGCCTCAGATTAGAACATATCAGCTCTAGGTCCCTCAAGAATTCGTATGGCTCCTCAGTCGTATTACCATGGAATTGAGGTAATTGACTGACAAAATGTGGCTTTAATTCATAGTGGATCTCCGGCTGTGGTGGCTGCAAATAGTTCCACACTCTGTACTGTCCAGGGTTATATGCGGCTTCCATTGGAACTTCTCCCCCAGCATTCATTTGTTCGAGCTGCTCCCTCAGCAGCTGCTGTTGCTGCTCAGATGCAGCCAGTCTTGCGAGAATCATCTTCATGGGATCTTCATTATTTTCATCTTCAGGGTCTTTTTTGGAAGGTATCTTGGGCGGCATTTCTTTATCTGGAGAATATAAAGGATTTGAGTTAATAGAATGGAAAGAATTGATGTAACAGTTATTCTCGATCTTTTGGGGTGAGAAATGGACAGGGTGGGTCTGTCCTCCGTCTAGGAGGAAGAAGGAATAGGGTTCTTGGGAAGAGTTTTCCGGAGGCCAAGCAGGTCCAAAGTAAGAGTTTCTCTGGGTTTTTGAGGTTGGGGAGTTTGTGGTAGAGAGAGATGAGCCTGAACAAAAATTACCACAATTCTCCATTCTCGGAGTCAACAAGATGTTTTATGATGTAGACACAATTGTGTGGTATTCGTTGATGCACTATTTTCTACGCACAATCAAACACAATACAAGGGTTGTTTCACCAACTCAACTCAAAGTGAAGACCGTAAGGGTCCGGTCAATTATCTTGTTAGTTTTAATTGGTGAGAATTCAATCTTGCAAGCCGTTTACGCGAGCTGTTAGGTTTGGAGCTGGGCTCTATCCTAGTGTGCGTCTCTCTCCTCGCTGCAAGATAAATCAGACAATGTCGGGGTTGCTCTCCCGCAGGCTTTCTTGATTTTATGGATTTTTTAGATCGGCTATATTTAGCAGTCCCAGTTTTATTAAGGCGATCACTGTAGAATTTAGGTGAACACAAATTCACGTCTACCGTCCAGTCCCAATTTCCTTTAGATTTATGTGATAAAACAAGAGAGAGGAATTCGGGAAAAGCCGATGCACGCGGAAAACTTATGATGAATGCTCAGTTAGAAGACTTACAGTGCCTCCTCGCAATCTCCATGTGAGATGCAATACAGAATTGAAAATTTATACTAAATGCGTGCAAGCCGATGAAAACCGCACCTAAGAAGAAAGTTCTATTAGCGGGAAGAATTGAGTTGTATTTGGCTAAGTTGAACGATCTAATGTGCGTCTCAGTTAAAGTGCAGTGTGGCTTAAGATCCTATGAGCACAATCAGAAATAAAAAATGCTCTAAGAGCCGTATGTGCAGGTCTATCCTAATCGCCACTCAAGTCGGGCCCCACCCTCTCCGGAGAGTGAAACAGGCCACGACACACCACAAATAAAGTTCAATGTCTTTGTACACACGCGAGAGTCCAAACGGACACCGCTATAAATGAGCAGAAAATAAAAATGCGGAAATTAAAAACCTAGACTCTACTCTCTCTCACGACTCGACTCGATCTTAATTTAATTGCGGTTTCTTCGGGTGTCGGTGAAGATGCGTCGGTTTCTTGAAAAACCGCTCCACGTGCGCCGGGTACCTCGCAAGAAAAATAAGAGAGAGATTGTAAGAGAGTGACTCAAAAAATAATCAAAAATAAAATAAATGAAAGAAATGCTGAAAAATAAATATAAGAAATAAAATGGAGTTTACAATGAAAAATTCGGGGGTCAGACTACCCGAATTCGGAAAACCGAACAAAAATTTTCAAAACAAAAACCTAAGCCGTTTGCCTCCCCGGCAACGGCGCCATCTGACGAGCCCGCGAAAGCCGCGATAAGAAATCGTTTTTATCGTTCGTGCGTGAAATTAATGAAAGTCGTTCGTTGTAGGCGGCGATCGGAAACAGTCAAGAAATAACCACAAAATAATGATTCAATTTTAATCTCGTGGTGTATGTTTATTTTACTTGGGCAAGTCCCAAGGTCGATCACAAGGAGGCAAAGGAACAACCTAGATTAATGTCTATCCAATTTTTAGTTTGGTTTTCATGGCGGTATTTTTTTTGGAATTTTTCAATGCAAGATGAGATGCAAAATGCAAATTCGGCCTATTTTAGGAACTAAAATGTAAAATACGTTCAAATGGTGTCCGAAAAATACGAAACTTGGCCACAATGTAAATGACGATGAAATGAGTGCACTGTAAATTTTTTGTAATTTTTAGATGCAATATTAATTTTTTACAAATTTTTAATTGCAAACAGATTAATTTTCAATATTTAATTTTAATAAATATTAAACCTACGTATTTTCGAGAACTAAATTATTTAAGATCTATCACTAGGTAATAGATCTTAGGAAATTCCTAGACCTCAAAAATGTGGGGTTCAATACCTATTAAAAATCAAACATTGAAATGCACAAAATGATTTTTACAGGGCAAATAATGCATGCAAATGCAATGATTTTTGGGTACAATGTTAATCAAATTAATCTCTACGATATGTGATTTTTGGGGAATTTTTAAATCAACGGTTAATTAACTACGAATTTCCAAGCACAGATTGGGCAAAATATTCCAATTTTCGCAAAACAATTATTTATTAATCAACCGTAATTCACAAAAATATCCACAGCATGTCAAAATGTAGAGAATTATAAGATGAACAAAATGCTATTTTTCAATAAATAAAATGATGCAATGTAGAGGTCTATAATGGATGACAAAGATAGGGGTACATATGCAAAATGAATAAATAAAAATAATGCAAGGGGGGACCTAAAATTAATTACCAGAAGTGAAGGGGTGCAATAAGCAAATTTTCCAAGGGTCACGTGCGCTGCACGTGACCTTGGAATGGTTGGACTTGGATGCGAATGTCAGGACCTGGCCGCGGATCTCTGTAATTTACCCAGAAAGTCACGTGCAAAGCACGTGACACCTGGGTCTTCTTGCGAATTGGAGTGCGACCGGGGGTATCGGTGAAAGTTCCCCCAAACGCACGTGCTTAGCACGTGCGTGGGGGCCTCGGGCTTGACTCCCGGCCTCCGGCGTGAGAGAGGTGGAGGGGCGGTGCTGGTGAACGCACCGCCTCCCGCAGCTGTCGGTGAAGATGCCCTGTCGCGTGCGGTGCGGAGTCGAAGACGATGGTCGGTGGCATGCCTCTGGCCGACACACGGCCAGGAGGGGGTGGAGCGGCGGCGCTCGGTGGAGTCGGAGGAGGCCGATGGAGGTGGCGGCGGAGTCGTCGATGACGTCGGAGGCGATGAAGTCGCAAGCGTCGGGAAGCGAGGTGGAAGGGGGCGGAGGCCCAGCTTCTGGAGGGCCGGTCGAGGCGGAGCCCAGGAGGCGAAGTCGACGAACGTCGGTGGAGGCCCGGCTCCTGGCGATGGTGACGATGGCGAGGTAGGCGGTAGCGGTGTATCGAGTCGACGAGGAGGGGAAGCTCCGAGCGGATCGGAGGCGACGAGGTAGAGCGAGAGAGCGGGAGAGAGAGAGAGAGAGAGAGAGAGAGAAAGAGAGAGAAAGGAAGGTAACCTGGAAGGGCTCAACGGCGATGCCGGAGTGAGCAGCCGAGGCGGGGGTGGAGCCGCTTGCTGCGACAAGCTCGGGGAGCTTGGATCTCGCCGGAGTAGGAGTGGTCGGAGGGCTGTCACCACCTCAGAGGTGTCCTAGGATAGAAGTTGGCGGATGAAGAGGAAGCGGGGCGGCGAGGTGTTATTTATAGGCGAGACGGGAGGTCGGAGGTGGTTGCGGAGGTTGCGGAGGAGGTCGTTGGCGAGGAGAGGGAAGCGGAGGCGAGTGGCGGCGGTGGTTACGAGGGAGGGGGTCAACGACGGAGGTTACGGAGAGGCGGCGGCGATGAACTCGGGGGCCGTTAGTGCCAGAGGTTGAGGGTGACGACCCTTGGCCGTCCGATCGGCCGAGATCGGGCGGCCAGATGGGCGCCACGTGGCGAGGCAAGAGGAGGCGCGGGCGCACGTGCAGTACGCGTGCGGGGGAGGCACGTGCGCTGCACGTGCGGGCGATTTTAATTTATTAATTTATTTTTTTTATATAAACTAAGATTTAAAAAGGCGAAAAAACCATGACACGTGGCGGCCTCTGGGGCTGCCACGTGTCACCTCCAGAAAATTCGAAAATAAAACCTCTTGTAAAATAGATAAAAAATAGCAAATGACCTCGGATCGAAAAAGTTCCTTCACAAAATATGCTCGTCTCGACGAGATCTACAACTTTCATGAAGACATCAAAGCCAAGTTCGGTCAAATGTAAAAAGTGAATTTTTGGGGTATCCCATGTACATAGAATACCTTGATTTTTGGTTTTCTAAATTTTTTTGTCATTTTTAACACAATAAAAATCCGGAAAAATATGGAAAACTCAAAGATAAATAAAAGAGACCTTAATCTAATTTTTTTGGATTTTTATTAATAAAGAAAATATACACATAAAATACAGGTCAAAAAGCCGCGAAAATACAATGTACAAAAGAGGCCCAAAACCCAACTTTCACATACGAGCTCCGATTCACTTGAACTTGGTCTTGTTTTGAAGGTAATTGAATGTGCATTAGTTCAAAAGTGAGTAGGATCAAATCGGACACTGGATGGGGAAGATATGTGGCTTTTAGTCCGAAAATCCTGAAACTAGGGTTTGGGTTTTTGGTCCACTTGACAGGGTTAGTTATTTTTTTGTATTTTTTATTTATTCTTGTTAGTGATATGTACACAGTGGAGTTGGGTTTGTGACATGCGGTGTTAGCATGAAGGAGTTAAAAATAGGGGAAGTTAGGCTATTTACAGGTCAATTTGGGCTTGGATTTTTGGCTTCTTATTTTATGCAAAAATTAATGCTAAAATGCAATTCTTATGAAATCATGCATGAATGCTAATTATGCGAAATAAATGCAGAAATGCAGTTGATCTTGAGGGACTTTAGCCTAATTAATGAAACTTAGAGTGATGAATCTGAGATTCATCACGGATCGATCTCCAGACTCCTCATTTTCTACCTTTCTCTTAGCCACCCAATAAACTGGGATCACTTTTGTCCCACTTTCGCCGTTATGAATGGAAGTCGATTACAGTCTACATCCTTTTCCATTCACAACATGCTGGGGTTTACCTGAATTCCAGCTTCATCACGGCAGCTGAACATTAATTGCAAGCGGTCTGATCAGGACTATCTCATTATGCAGATAGAAGACAGTGCGAGCCCTGGAGACTACTCCGAAGTTCATCTCGTCCGACTCAGACCCTGACATGGCTCTAGGAGGAAAGGGCAAGGGTCAGCAACCACCCCAACCAGAGGGACAGGTGCCATATCAGAATCAAGTCAATGCACTGCTACTGACATCTATCCAGGCCATCCAGCAGCAGCTGACCGAGCAGGCCCTCACAAAGACAACATTCCAGGATATGTTGAATGATATGATGAACCGAGACGATGGAGGAGGAGGCAGAGGCAGAGGAGGCAGGGGAGGAGGAGGTGGAGGTGGAGGTGGTGGTGCAGATGATGATGTAGTGTTTCCACCACCACCAAAGCCAACCCTTAAAGAAACATACAATCTAGGAGACAGCCAGATGACTGAGTGGATACTCATTCCACCGGTACACACTCACCTTGAGCTGAAGCCCCAATTCATTGCTCTTCTCCCTGCATTCCATGGAAATACCAGCGAGGAGCCGTACATTCACCTGCAGCAATTCTCTCGCATTTGCCGTACTACGCACTATCCCAATGTCCCTCTGGACATTGTCAAGATGATGGCATTCCCCTTCAGCCTACAGGACAAGGCCCTCTATTGGGTCAATCATCTGGGGAAGGTTGTGACAACCTGGGAGGAGCTGAAGTCTGCCTTTCTGCACAAATATTACCCTCTAGGTCGGCTCAACCAGATGCGAGCCCCAATCAGTAATTTCTCCCAAGGACCCAATGAGTCAATACATGAAGCGTGGGAGAGATTCACTGACCTGCAGAAGAAGTGTCCCCATCATGATATTCCGAAGACCAGCTTGGTCCAGCATTTCTTTGGGGGACTGAACATTGAAAGCCAAAGGCTCGTAGACGCAGCATGTGGGGGCTCGCACTTCAATAAGGATGAAGATGTAGTCTGGCAGATATTTGAAGAAATGGTCGAAGGAGAGGCTGCCCTCTCTTCATCCAAGGCATATCTGAAGCAGCCCCAGATCCTCCAGAAGCAAGTGCACATGGCAGCGTCCAAGGAAGCAGAGAGAGATGAGAGCTCCAACCTCAGCATCATCAGGGGACATCTCTCTAAAGTTGACATCATAGAGAAGTGATTACAAGACCTCGAGAAACTCATTGTGATCGAGAAGAGGACCCAGAATTTAGACAAGCTTGATCAGATCAATAAGTACCTTGAACTGTTGGTGGGCACCATCAACTCTGTTCAGTCGGCTACACCATCGGAAGCTCCCGCTAAGAAGAAGGACGAGCAGCAACCGCAGCATCAGCCTCAGCCGAGCCAGCAGCCACCGGCAGTCCAGCACGTGTACTACGTGCAGGCGCCCGACTAGGGCCCGCCGCAGTAGCAGATGGTCGTGTACCAGTCAGAGTTTCTCTCCAGACCTGATCCAGTCTTCCCACCACCACCCCTGATTCAGGAAGTGAACGGGGTATGGGCTAATGATGCACAACCGACCCGTCCCCCGGGATAACCCCAGGGTCAGCCATTTGCCAATCGACAATACCACTAACCTCAAGGTGGTCGTTTTGGACAATCCTCTCAGCAGCACCAACAGTACCAGCAACCTCCCCAGTTTGCACAGCAATGGAGGCAGAATCATCCGTACCAGCAGCCGCAGTACCGCCACCCACATCCGTATCACAAGTACGCGGCTGCCCCCTCTCAGCAATACCAGCAGTATCCTCCTCCCTCATACCAACAACTTCAACTTCCTACACCATCGCAGCACCACCAGCAACAACCTCCACACCCATCCAACCAACATCAGCGTGGTCTGCACGCTGAACCTACTGAAGCACCCCCTGTGAACCCTACCATGGATTGTCTGGCCCAGCTTGTCAAAGGGCTAGCGGACATGACCAAGCGGCTTGACGACCTGACCGCCACCCAAACTACCATTCCGGCTCAGGTCGAAGCCAACCCCAATAATTTCAAGAAGAAAGAGCAGGTAGAATGTGATGTCCTGTCCGTGTCTGGTAATGATATTACTGTTTATTCTAATGCTGTTACTCTCAGGAGTGGTAGGGCCTTGCCTCTGCCTGCTACCAGAAGTGGGGTGAATAAAGAAACAGGTGGATCGTCATCTTCCGCATCAGCCGTGCAAACTACAGGAGCAGGTGAGGAGGAAGAAGAAGGAGAAGCCAGTCCAGCCGTCGTGCATTTCCAGCAGCAGCCTCAGCAGAAAATACAAAAAAATCAGCAAAATCAAAAACACCAAAAAGAAGTTTGCAGCCGAAGCGAAGCCGCGCCGGCATTGGAGGAGTCGCAAGCCGCAGCCGATCCCTCGCCAGCCGACGGAGCAGACGCTACCCTTTTTGACCGCCCTGCAGCACCAGTATGCCGGGATACAGATTGTACTCCTTTTTGCAGTTCGGATGTACAACATTCTATGGACGATGATTTTGATATAAATAAGAACTCTCGTTTTCCTGCCAGTGATGTACATATTCCTTTTCCTCATGCAATATAAAAATCTAAAAAAATTGCAAAACGAAAAAAGGCATTGTCTGATCCTGGTGTTGTGGAAATTTTAGATAAATTGACTGTTGAGATTCCCTTGTTGAAGGCCATGGAGTACATGCCAGCTGTAAAGAAGGGACTGAAGGAGGCATGTACTAATAGGCGTCGCTTAGCGCAAGAAAACAGACGCTGAGATGTAGAGAAGCACGTTCTCTCCATGGCCACTGTTGCAACCATTAGCAATCTCCCCCAGAAGAAACAAGATACAGGCGCCTCTGATCAGTTGTGAGATTTTTGATCAGGTCTTCGAGCATACTCTCCTTGACAGTGGATCTTCCATCAACCTTCTGCCCTCGTCCATAATGCAAGAATTCGGGCTGGGACCGCTCAAGCAGATACGCATGATCCTTCAGTTCGCTGACCGATCCGTCAAGCGGCCCCGAGGTCTTTTGGAAGACGTGGTAGTTAAAGTGCAGGAAATGAAATTCCCAGCTGACTTTGTAGTCCTTGATATGGACTCACTGATGAATCCACGTTTCATCATCTTTATTCTATCATTTTGGCCTTAAAAACCCTAGTAAATGCGTGTAAATAGGCTTAATATAGGCATTTTAGCATTCATGCATATGTGTGTAAATACTGTATAAATTGCGGTTTTTAAAGCCAAAATTATAGAATAAAGAAAAGAAAAGAAAAAGAATAAAATATTGTAAATATTTTATGACCCGAAACCCCGAGACCTAGGCATCTTGATGAATAGGTCAACAAGGAATAAAGTAGGGGGAGATAAGGGCCAAAACACAGATAAAATACCTATACATTCTATTTATTCTTTATTCATTTTGGGACCTATTTTTGGTTCCACTTTTTGTACATCAAATAAAGAAACTTTGTATATGAAAGTTGTAGATAATAAAATAAAGAAAAACACAAAATTGATTTCACAGAAAAATAATGTACAGATAAAAAGTTATGGTCTGAATAAAAATCCAGAATGCCAACTTCCCAGACCCGTATCTCACAAATAAAAACTCCAAATGCAGCGTACTCACCTTTAATTGTATATAGAAGAAAATAATCTATCCAATGGTCGTGGTTTCGCATTTGGCGGAGCTACGGTTTGAAAGTTGACTTTTGGACCCATATTGTATACTTGTACATATTAAAATATTCAATTTATTAATTATTTATTATTTTTATAATTTTATATTTTTATAATGTTGTAAATAATACTTATAATAAATATGTATATTAAAATTGGAATAAAAATGCAAAGAGATTTCAAAATAAAAATACTTAAAAATAAAATACATAGATACATTACCTGTACATATACCTATACAAAACATATTTGTATTTTATTTAATATACAAAATATATCAGAAAATTAAAATAAAAATATATTTGTGTATATAAAAGTATTTTATAATTTTAGAAAATAAAAACCAAAATAGAATAAATTAAAAATACCTAAATAAAAATAAAATACTTAAATACATAGATATAGATACCTATAAGGGTATAAATGCAAACTTGTAAAAATATACTCCATAAAAATAAATAAAAATCACCATAAATTAATTCATAAAATAATAAACAATTTTTATTTTATAATTAAAAATCAATAAAATCGTTTTCTATTTTAATTTGATTTTACAATTCTTTTTCCCCAGGTTTTTCCTGGTTGGTCCACGTGGACCAACCAGGGGGCTAGGAGAGTTGACCTCGGTCAACTCTCTGCCCAACACCTGGGCTGTGTCAGAACCGAGTTTTCCTTTGTTTTCGCGGATTTTTCCAGGCCGTTCCTTTCACCAAATGGGGTCGCGGTCTTCACGAAATTTGTAGACCTCTGATCCACCTAGCTCGCCCATGCATCATCTCGGGGATTGGATCGAAGGAACACCCGTGACGCCTCCTCGAAGTTCGCCCGTCGACCACCTTTCAAAATAGAACCCATTTCCCTCTTTTCACCTTGAACTCCCTTAGCCCTAGATTTGAGCCCCCAGGCGTCTTGCTCAGGACTGGGAGGGTGACAGCCTCCCTCCAGCCGGCGGAGGAAGCTCAGGCGAGGGTTGAGGTGTAGCTTCCACCACCTCCGACCTTGTTGGCCGTCGAGGTTCATCTCGTTGGTTTCCCAACCAATGTGAGGTCATTTTGATGTGTTTTTAGTTCGTTTTAATCTAGCATTTGGTCCGTAGTTTTATCCCTGCATAGAATCGCTCGTTTTAACCTCAGATCCACCAGTTCGAAGTTCGCCGGAGGTAAGCCCCGGCGAACCCCCGTCGCATTCCATCTAGCACCCCCGACGTCCCATCCATCTCGAGGAGCCTTCTGTGCTCCATTTTTGTTGCGCTGACGTCTCCCCTGCAGGACATAGGAAGATCGCATTCATACACAGGAGGTTTCGAAGCTCGCGAGGTGGCCCCAGGTGCCGCGCGCCACCGGACGCCCTCCGGTGGTCCTCGGCCATTTTGCGGGGCCTCAAGCTCGCAGGAGCACATCTGGAGCGTGGTTCAGCCATCAGAAAACTCCCAGGTGTTTGGAGGAAGGAGCTGCGTCGAAATCAAACTCGCCAAGGGGCGAGTTCATCGTGTTCTTCCTCCGCACCGTCACGCCGTCGATCCTGGCCGAGTTCTTCTGGAATAGCAGCAGCCGTCAGATCCTTGGGAGCCTCCACCGTCCGATGCCATTCGAGATCTGATCGGGTCCGTCAACCGCGAAGGGGTATCGTTCCCCCTGGGCACGCCACGTGTTTAAGTGGGTGGCCCGTCACCGTTGGATGCCCCCTTTTGTCTGGGTAAATTGCGAACTATACCCAGCGCTTTTTGTTATTACTTATTAGTTTATAATCTTTCTACTGCTGTGTAAAGTATTTGTGACATTTGCGAACTTGCCCCCCAATGTTTTGAATATTGCGAAGAGACCCCTGCCAGGCGCGCGTGCGAGCCACGTGCGCCTTGGCATTTTTGCGGGGATAGCCTCGTCATTTTTATTATTAATATTCAGTTCGCTAAGTTTTTCATTTAGGTATTTAGTTTCTGGAATATTTTCGTGGAGACCCCTGCATTTCCTGTTAATTGCGCAAATACCCTTGCATGCATGGTTCTTCTTTTTGTTACTAGTATTTTATGCATGCAGCTATAAAGCCCTAAAAAAATCTACAAAAATTAACTTAGACGTCTGTTGCATAATACTTCCACGCCATATTTTTATTTTTCGTAATTATTGCATTTTAATATTTATTAAAAATCAAAAACACCTATTTTCAGCACTGTTTGCATTAGAAAATCACTAAAAAATATAAAAACTCCTCAGAAAAATCCCAAAAACATATATTTTGTGTCTTTTAATTTGTTTTAACTCCCAGCCAAAAATCATTAAAAAATATAAAACCAAACTCCAAAAAATTGCAAAACTCTAAAAACCTTCATAAAAATTTATAAAATCATCAGAAAATCCAAAAATAGTGTTTTCTTTTCCTAAATTTTCTTTGATCTGTTATCTTTAAGAGAAAATTGATTTGGAGAATTTTTGTTACTGTTTGCTATTTTATTTCTCCATTTTAGTTTCAGCCTTGCATTTTATTCACTGTTTGCTTTATTTTGATAATTAAAAATACCAAAAACATTCTAAAAATTACCCAAAAATCACAAAAACAGTAAAAAAGTATAAAAAGACCAAAAAGACTTTATTTCCTTATTTTTGAGTATTTTTATCTATTTCTATAAATACTTTAGTTTTCCTTTTATTACATTGTCTTTACATTCCAATATTGAAAAAAAATATAAAAAAATATAAAATATAAAAAGAAAATATAAAATCAGTAAATTAAAAATCAAAATACAAAATTACAAAATTAAAAATTAAATAAAAAATATAAAATTCAAAAACCCACAAAAAAATAGCATCATAGGCATTTGATCACATACACACATTTTTGAGCACTTGTGCCCCGATCTACCTGTCTGCTCCCTGTGTTCGACCTCTACACATACTTGCACTATATACATCTTTGTTGTAGAGTTATAATAAATTTTAACTCCGCACATTTACATTCATTACTTGATTTATCTGTTGTGGGTTAATTGTTGATTAATTCGGGTTTCGTGAGCGGTCGCTCAGCGACACTGTAGTCCCGCCTTGTGTGGACTATTTTGACCCTCGCAAAATCCGAGAAATCAAATGGCGCCGTTGCCGGGGAGCAACAGCGCGTAGTTCGGGTCTTGTTTGTGATTGTGATTTAGTGTCTATTTCGCGGCTTTTATTTTTCGCTATTTTATTTTCTTTATTTTTGATATATCTCTTGAGCTATCTAACCTTTTCCTTGGTTGACTTTGTGCGAGGAACCGCGGATCGAGGGAGGCGCTCCACCCTAGGCGCCTACGCACCCACGTGAAGCCGGCATCTGCCAGCCGAGCACTGAGGAGACGAAGAGAGAATTTTGAAGACCGTGCTCTTCCTAGTTGCATTTCCTTTTTGTAGTATTTATTTTTGTAATTTTTGTGAGAGAGAGACCACTATTATTGTAATAATACAGGTCCCCCCGAACTTGGACATTCGAGCCTAATTTCCAAGTGATTGTTCACTTGGGGGCTCACCGCGGTTTTGACGGTTTTTCTTCGCATTCTTTTATTTTGTTTTGTTTTCCGATTTTATTTCTTTTGTGTGATTGAGCCCTTAGCTTTTAGGATTGCTTGCGATAGACTAAGGCCAAACACCTAATACCTTGCATGCTCCTATAGTATCGTTTGGACCTAGTCAAATTTTAAACAGTTGATCATTACCCTCAATCCATCGTGCCGCGAGCTCTCCCCGCAAAGCGCTTTCTCCTACCCTCAATTTGTTGAGCAGAGGAGGGGTGAGCCTAGACCGGACTCTAGGGTTGAGGATTGGTGGTCGGCTTGTGGTGCTTCCCGCTAATAGCAATTTCTGAAACTTAGGGCGATTTCATCGGCTTTTGCATTTGCATATAGATAGGTTTCAATTCTGCTGACCATCCTTGCATGTAGAGTGCTGGAGGCAAGGTGAGCATTTCTCTTTAGCATTCATCATCGTTTTGCCGCTTGCATTGCTTTCCCGCTCCTCTACCTCTGATTTTGATCACATAGGAGCTTAAAGGAATTGACTCCCCGATAGGCTCGTGCATTTTTATTAAAAATCCAAAAAAAAGTTATAACCAAATAAAATTGGGACTGCTAACATTACTTGACCCTAAAATTCACCAAAAAGAAAATCTTGTATTGGGGCGAGTAATCCCCTCATTATCTTCGCTTTTACTTGCTCGCGCACACACTAAGGATTAGTGCCCAAATCCCATTTTAGCCCCCTAAGTGTTTGCCCAATTTTGGACTTCTCACCCAACTCTAAAACAGACAAGATAAAAAGACCGCATTTGTGGTCTTCACCGAGTTGAGTAGGTGAATTGAGGGTTTATCTTATTTTCATTTTTGTTTGTGATTGTTTTGTGTGTGTCCTAGATCATCCCCGCGCATTTGCGCCTTCTTCTCACCTCTCTTGGCTTGACCATCGTGCTCTCCCGATCATTTTCTTTTGTTTCGAGATGGCCGACTGGAGCGTATTCTATCCGGACTTTGCGGATCACTCGTTCACTCCAGCCGGTCCACCTCCTTTTTTCCAGGAGGACTTTGCTCCTGATTTTTGTACATATCCAACCAACCCACTATTTCAGGATCCGGACTTTGACCATCACCAATCATTTCCACCACCATCACCTACACATTTCGACAACCCGCTCTTCCTTGAGTATTCCGATCCGGAATGTGATTTTTGTCCACACCCACCGCCCACATTCGACTCACCCGATCTTGGGATTTTGGAGTCACCTTTCATGATGTCCACACTTGAGACCTTGAATCAGATGATGGAGCATATGAACTCGAGGATGAGTGATCTATTTAGTAAAAATAAGAACCAGAATGTTGCTCCATGATTTGAGGATGAGGATTCATTTGAGGATTTCCATGAGAGCTTGCAATCGCCCAAAATACAAAAAAATGAGAAAATTTTAAAAATACAAAAAGAGATCGGGAGACCTTTGATCGAGTCAGACTGTGAGGAAAGCGTACACTTGCCAGATCCTCTGACCACACAACCTCTCACACCTAGTCCCACCTTTGACCCCGAGGATGCCGCTGTACAGACTGCTCTTGGCATTCCTCGTATATATGATGATTCCGACTTCCTCCCTTGTATGAAGGAGGTCCAAAATTTCAAAAAAATGTTGACTGAACCCGAAGTGGTGGCCACCATACATGAGATTATCCGTGCCCCACTTCAGCAGGCCATGACCGATTTATCTGCTCCTCTTCCCAAGAAGAGAAAGCGGAGGAGCAGATCTGAGCGTCATATCTTGACCATGGCCACTGCCCATGCCATCTCACATCGTCCCATTCCTCGGAAGAAGAACACTGCCACACCTTTCATTAGCTGCACAATCTCTGACCATACTTGTGATCGCACTCTCCTGGACGGCGGTGCTTCGATTAGCATATTACCCTTCTCGCTGGTACAGTCTCTTCACCTAGGGCCTCTCAAGAAGACCAGGATGATTGTACAATTTGCTGATGGATCAATAAAGAGGCCGAAGGGTATCCTTGAAAACGCCGTCATCTCGATTCAGGGCATGAGCTATACCGTTGATTTTGTCGTATTGCCCATGGAGACCTCCACAGGGGAGCATTCTCCAATCATCCTGGGACGACCATTCCTCGCCTCCGCGAGGGTCGTTATTGATTACGGATCAGGAGAGATTCGCTTTCGCCCTGCTGACGAGAGCGAAGCATTGATCACTGCACCTACTGCCGACCAGAGACCTGCACCTGATGTGACCACACCTATCTTGGCTGACCTCGAGGACCATGACCTTGATGATACTATCAAAGAATTTTGTTGTCTATTGGATTCCACTGAGACCCGAGAATTTCTCCCGGTTGAGGAAACCTCGGAAAGCATGGACCTCGACGTTCCTTCTTCTGGGAATTGGCGTTGTGTTGATGACATCCGCGGGATTTACACGATTGACACCATTGAGCGGAGGGCAGATGTAGAGACTATACAGGACGGACATGTTTTGACTACTTCCACTGATGGGTCCGTTCCTGTTCATGTAGATACTGATGAGACTAAGGCCGAATTTGATTTGGTTGCTTTTCTTCAGAGATTCGGGCCTTTTGATGAGAAAGATGATCCGGTTGAGATTATAGAGGACGACCAGAGTTCGACTACTTCCACCGATGAGTTCGTGCCTTTTGGTTTTGACCTGGATGACTCCTCGCAGGACGACTCTGAGTACACTACTTCCGATGATGATGAGTTCGTCCCATTCCACTTTGATATCAGCGAGACTCCCAAGGCCGGACCGAGCCGTACTGCCTCCACTACCCCGTCTGTGCCTTCACACCCTAGGGCCACTGAGGACGTACACCCCGTCGACCCTGATCGGATTCCGTCCACTGTGGACCCCGATGTCGACCTGCACCACACTAGATCTATTCCTCCGCGGTCCCGCAAGAAGGTTCGCTTTCAACCTTCTTGATCATTTGTACATACACCTCTGTTGTACATTCTCCTTTGTTCATCTATGTCTCTCCCGTATTGCTCGTCTACCCATTCCTCGAGTCTGCCTTACTTAGGACGTACTTTGTCCTAAGTGTAGGGGGGTGGACGAGCCGAGTGCTCTTTTGTCGTTCCGTCTAATCACTCCTGTTGTTGCCTATACTTAGGGCTTCTTTTACCCTAAGTATAGGGGGAGTGACGTGTACATCCTCACGATCTCTTCTTCCATCTTCATCTCTTCATCTCTTTTCTTCTTTTCTTCCTTTCCTCTTCTATCTTCTTCATCTACCAAAAAGGTGCCGCCCTTGTAGACAGTTTTCCATACTTAGGACGTACTTTGTCCTAAGTATAGGGGGGTGTGCACCCCGAGTGGTTCTATTCTTTTCGATCCTCTCCATTGTCTCCTCTTCTTGTCTATACTTAGGGATATCTTACCCTAAGTATAGGGGGAGACAATCTGAGTACGATCTGTTCATTCCCACCCTTGACCCTCCCTGCTTTGTGTACAGTCTGCTATACTTAGGATTATTTGATCCTAAGTATAGGGGGGACGGTCAACTTCTCATTCATTGATTCATTCATTTATTCTTTAGACTTGTCTATACTTAGTACGAGTTATGTCTTCTCTTTTCTCTCCGATCTATGAGGACATAGCTCAAGCTAAGTATAGGGGGGTCGTATATACTACGTATATACTTTAGCCATAACTCGTACTTTCGTATTTTCTTAATAATATGGCTAATAATTCTTAAAAATTCATTAAAATTTCTTAATAAAAAGATGTGATTATTCCTCAAATTCTTTTTGTATTTACTGATTAGTAAATCAGGTGAAAATGTTTTTTGCAAAATGTTTGAAAAATAGTTTGAAAATCTTTGTGAACATCTATTGAAAACTATTTTGAAAATATTTTGTTACACGTTTTCAACCTTTGTAAAAATGTGTGGTTTGTAAAATTTATTTTCTTTGTGTGAAATAAAAATGTTCAAAAAATGATTTGCAAATGGTTTGAAAAATGGTTGCAAAAATGATTTGAAAAACCTATATATACTGTTTTGAAAGCCTTTGCAAAATGATTTTCAAATGTGTGTAAAATGTTTGTAAAAATTATTTTGGACTATAGTTTTCAAAAATTGTGTGCAAAATTGTTTTCAAATAAGTTTGAGGAATATTCACATCACACCAAAATCCATCTTATGTATATATCTATAAAATTGACCACTTACCCTTGTAAATTCTTAAAATCCACTTCTTGTATATATAAGAAGCACTCCCGTGTACATATTTTCACCTAGTTTTCAGCCAAATCTTTTGTTTTTAAAAATTCCCAAAAACATTTGCAAAATTAAAATCCAAAAACATTTGAAATATCTTTTTTGAAAAATACAAAAAAATGCATATGCATCATCATCATCTTTTCAAAAATCCATAAAAAGTTCAAAATCTTTGAAAATTGCATCACAAAAATATTTTCCGCATTGCATTGCATAGCATTCGCATTTTTCGGATTGAGTTTGAGAGTTGAACGAGTCTAAGTAAAATCCGAAGATTGGAGCTTGATTGGACCTTAAAATCTACCTAATAACAGGAACCTTATAGGAACTGGGTTTGAGGTACTTCAGGTCTAGTTGACTTAATTCTTTGAGGATCACGAGACTTGGTTCAATGGATTCTTGACTGCCTAAGTAGAGTATTTCGGAGCACACGCACGACTCTTGTGATAATGACCTAACTTGGACACCTGCACCTTTCACACGGCTCAACTCAGTTGGAGTGGTGAGGGGATTGGATTTGCCGGTATGAGACGCACACAAGTGGAAACATTTGTCCTCCTCTAGGGAGGGAAGTGCACCCCAACCCGTCCAATGATTAGGAAGTCTAACGACAGGAGGCTGTGGGTTGCGATAAAGCTTCAAAAGAGGGATAGTCTACTGGCTCAAGAGGAAAAACTCTTTATGTAAATGCTGCTGTAAATAGTATTCAAAAAAAAAAAAAAAAGAGTATGCAAGTATGTACAAAGTCAATAAGCAAGCTTGAGTTCCAAAGTCAAATATGTGAGCCTGCAGCAGGATGACTTGACTACACTGGTCTTGCATCCAAGGATAGGTAGCTACACTGGCTACCGTCCATTCTTCTCTTCACCCCCTCCTCTTGAGCTGGTTGCCACTTGAACTTAGAAGGGAATACCCCGCTCCTCGAGGATGGAGTTGCTGGATTGGGGAATCACTGGGTTGTCATACTGGAGAAGTCAGTTTCTTTGCCATTCTAGTTGGGGAGAGCCACCATCACTTACACTGTACAAGTCAGATTCATAGTCGTAAGGGTTTGCGTATGAATTGAGATATTTCTGACCTGGCTATTGAGGAGACTTGGACAGAGTTTTGGGATTCTCAAGGACTGTTGGATTTCAAATTCGGTTCTCAATAAGGATCCGCCCGCACTAAAATTCCAAAGGTCCGACTTAAGCTCCAAACTTTGATTTTGCGAAGACAAGTTTGATCATTAAATTTAGTCCATCTTTCTTCTTTTTCTTTTCTTTATTTTTCTTTTTCTGCACTTATTGCATAAGTGTTTGCTAGGGACTAGCAAAGGCAAGTATAGGGGGATGATGAATCCACGTTTCATCATCTTTATTCTATCATTTTGGCCTTAAAAACCCTAGTAAATGCGTGTAAATAGGCTTAATATAGGCATTTTAGCATTCATGCATATGTGTGTAAATACTGTATAAATTGCGGTTTTTAAAGCCAAAATTATAGAATAAAGAAAAGAAAAGAAAAAGAATAAAATATTGTAAATATTTTATGACCCGAAACCCCGAGACCTAGGCATCTTGATGAATAGGTCGACAAGGAATAAAGTAGGGGGAGATAAGGGCCAAAACACAGATAAAATACCTATACATTCTATTTATTCTTTATTCATTTTGGGACCTATTTTTGGTTCCACTTTTTGTACATCAAATAAAGAAACTTTGTATATGAAAGTTGTAGATAATAAAATAAAGAAAAACACAAAATTGATTTCACAGAAAAATAATGTACAGATAAAAAGTTATGGTCTGAATAAAAATCCAGAATGCCAACTTCCCAGACCCGTATCTCACAAATAAAAACTCCAAATGCAGCGTACTCACCTTTAATTGTATATAGAAGAAAATAATCTATCCAATGGTCGTGGTTTCGCATTTGGCGGAGCTACGGTTTGAAAGTTGACTTTTGGACCCATATTGTATACTTGTACATATTAAAATATTCAATTTATTAATTATTTATTATTTTTATAATTTTATATTTTTATAATGTTGTAAATAATACTTATAATAAATATGTATATTAAAATTGGAATAAAAATGCAAAGAGATTTCAAAATAAAAATACTTAAAAATAAAATACATAGATACATTACCTGTACATATACCTATACAAAACATATTTGTATTTTATTTAATATACAAAATATATCAGAAAATTAAAATAAAAATATATTTGTGTATATAAAAGTATTTTATAATTTTAGAAAATAAAAACCAAAATATAATAAATTAAAAATACCTAAATAAAAATAAAATACTTAAATACATAGATATAGATACCTATAAGGGTATAAATGCAAACTTGTAAAAATATACTCCATAAAAATAAATAAAAATCACCATAAATTAATTCATAAAATAATAAACAATTTTATATTATAATTAAAAATCAATAAAATCGTTTTCTATTTTAATTTGATTTTACAATTCTTTTTCCCCAGGTTTTTCCTGGTTGGTCCACGTGACCTCGGTCAACTCTCTGCCCAACACCTGGGCTGTGTCAGAACCGAGTTTTCCTTGGTTTTCGCGGATTTTTCCAGGCCGTTCCTTTCACCAAATGGGGTCGCGGTCTTCACGAAATTTGTAGACCTCTGATCCACCTAGCTCGCCCATGCATCATCTCGGGGATTGGATCGAAGGAACACCCGTGACGCCTCCTCGAAGTTCGCCCGTCGACCACCTTTCAAAATAGAACCCATTTCCCTCTTTTCACCTTGAACTCCCTTAGCCCTAGATTTGAGCCCCCAGGCGTCTTGCTCAGGACTGGGAGGGTGACAGCCTCCCTCCAGCCGGCGGAGGAAGCTCAGGCGAGGGTTGAGGTGTAGCTTCCACCACCTCCGACCTTGTTGGCCGTCGAGGTTCATCTCGTTGGTTTCCCAACCAATGTGAGGTCATTTTGATGTGTTTTTAGTTCGTTTTAATCTAGCATTTGGTCCGTAGTTTTATCCCTGCATAGAATCGCTCGTTTTAACCTCAGATCCACCAGTTCGAAGTTCGCCGGAGGTAAGCCCCGGCGAACCCCCGTCGCATTCCATCTAGCACCCCCGACGTCCCATCCATCTCGAGGAGCCTTCTGTGCTCCATTTTTGTTGCGCTGACGTCTCCCCTGCAGGACATAGGAAGATCGCATTCATACACAGGAGGTTTCGAAGCTCGCGAGGTGGCCCCAGGTGCCGCGCGCCACCGGACGCCCTCCGGTGGTCCTCGGCCATTTTGCGGGGCCTCAAGCTCGCAGGAGCACATCTGGAGCGTGGTTCAGCCATCAGAAAACTCCCAGGTGTTTGGAGGAAGGAGCTGCGTCGAAATCAAACTCGCCAAGGGGCGAGTTCATCGTGTTCTTCCTCCGCACCGTCACGCCGTCGATCCTGGCCGAGTTCTTCTGGAATAGCAGCAGCCGTCAGATCCTTGGGAGCCTCCACCGTCCGATGCCATTCGAGATCTGATCGAGTCCGTCAACCGCGAAGGGGTATCGTTCCCCCTGGGCACGCCACGTGTTTAAGTGGGTGGCCCGTCACCGTTGGATGCCCCCTTTTGTCTGGGTAAATTGCGAACTATACCCAGCGCTTTTTGTTATTACTTATTAGTTTATAATCTTTCTACTGCTGTGTAAAGTATTTGTGACATTTGCGAACTTGCCCCCCAATGTTTTGAATATTGCGAAGAGACCCCTGCCAGGCGCGCGTGCGAGCCACGTGCGCCTTGGCATTTTTGCGGGGATAGCCTCGTCATTTTTATTATTAATATTCAGTTCGCTAAGTTTTTCATTTAGGTATTTAGTTTCTAGAATATTTTCGTGGAGACCCCCGCATTTCCTGTTAATTGCGCAAATACCCTTGCATGCATGGTTCTTCTTTTTGTTACTAGTATTTTATGCATGCAACTATAAAGCCCTAAAAAAATCTACAAAAATTAACTTAGACGTCTGTTGCATAATACTTCCACGCCATATTTTTATTTTTCGTAATTATTGCATTTTAATATTTATTAAAAATAAAAAACACCTATTTTCAGCACTGTTTGCATTAGAAAATCACTAAAAAATATAAAAACTCCTCAGAAAAATCCCAAAAACATATATTTTGTGTCTTTTAATTTGTTTTAACTCTCAGCCAAAAATCATTAAAAAATATAAAACCAAACTCCAAAAAATTGCAAAACTCTAAAAACCTTCATAAAAATTTATAAAATCATCAGAAAATCCAAAAATAGTGTTTTCTTTTCCTAAATTTTCTTTGATCTGTTATCTTTAAGAGAAAATTGATTTGGAGAATTTTTGTTACTGTTTGCTATTTTATTTCTCCATTTTAGTTTCAGCCTTGCATTTTATTCACTGTTTGCTTTATTTTGATAATTAAAAATACCAAAAACATTCTAAAAATTACCCAAAAATCACAAAAATAGTAAAAAAGTATAAAAAGACCAAAAAGACTTTATTGCCTTATTTTTGAGTATTTTTATCTATTTCTATAAATACTTTAGTTTTCCTTTTATTACATTGTCTTTACATTCCAATATTGAAAAAAAAATATAAAAAAAATATAAAATATAAAAAGAAAATATAAAATCAGTAAATTAAAAATCAAAATACAAAATTACAAAATTAAAAATTAAATAAAAAATATAAAATTCAAAAACCCACAAAAAAATAGCATCATAGGCATTTGATCACATACACACATTTTTGAGCACTTGTGCCCCGATCTACCTGTCTGCTCCCTGTGTTCGACCTCTACACATACTTGCACTATACACATCTTTGTTGTAGAGTTATAATAAATTTTAACTCCGCACATTTACATTCATTACTTGATTTATCTGTTGTGGGTTAATTGTTGATTAATTCGGGTTTCGTGAGCGGTCGCTCAGCGACACTGTAGTCCCGCCTTGTGTGGACTATTTTGACCCTCGCAAAATCCGAGAAATCACTCACCTGCACCCCTGCTCCAGACCTTTATCATCCTTGGCAGACCATTCCTTCGTACTTCAGGTGCCGTGGTTGATTACGGGTCTGGCAAGATTACTTTCAGCTCGAACACCCAGCAGATAACGATAAACATGAACAGAGAGCCGAATGCCACAACTGATGAGAGCCAGGCAGCGTCCGAGGCAGACTGTGATTTTATTGCAGAGATCAGAGACTCAGCCTTATCATTGGACGATCCATGGACCCAAGAAATCCTCACTCTTGAGGAGGACTTGGAAAGCGCAGTCAGCCTATGCTCCGACGATTCTTGGGAGACAGGTTCTCAGATGCAGGCGCATCTACTAGAGTAGTCACTCCAGACCGAACACGATCAGCTTAGCGCAGAACCGTTCAGCACATCACTGGGATCTCAACAAGATGATGAGGATGGTAGCAGCTTCAAAGAAGTACATCCCACCACCAGCATAGTCTCTGAAGTGACAGATAAAGTGGACAGGTCAAAACCAGAACTCAAGCCACTTCTTGCAGGCCTGAAGTATGCCTTCCTTGCGGGTGAAGAACAAATGTATCCGGTCATCATCAGCAGCAGGCTGAATCCGGATCAGGAATCTCGTCTTCTAGAGGTTCTAGAAAAGAACCGCAAGGCACTTGGTTGGACCGTATCAGATCTCCGAGGGATAAATCCAGCCTTGTGTTCACACCACATCTATCTAGAAGAAGATGCCAAGCCGTCCCGCGAATTCCAACGAAGGCTGAACCCTAACCTTCGGGACGTCGTCATGAAGGAGATAACAAAATGGTGTGACACATGCTTTATCTATCCCATCTCCGACTCAAAATGGGTAAGCCCACTGCATGTAGTTCCAAAGAAATCCGGGCTTACCGTGGTTACCAATGACAAAGGAGAGGAAATTTCCACTCGGGTACCAACATCCTGGCGGGTGTGTGTTAACTACCGCTGTCTCAATGCAGCAACTAAGAAGTACCACTTTCCCTTGCCCTTCATTGATCAAGTTTTGGAAAGATTAGCAGGCAAAGAGTTCTTCTGTTTTCTGGATGGGTATTCTGGGTACAACCAAGTGGCGATCGTCCCTGAGGATCAAGAGAAGACTACCTTCACTTGCCCGTTCGGCACCTATGCCTTTAAGAGAATGCCCTTTGGTTTGTGCAATGCACCTGCAACCTTCCAAAGATGCATGTTAGCAGTCTTCGCCGAGATGGTAGGCAGTTTTCTCGAGGTGTTCATGGACAACTTCTCTGTATATGGTGATAATTTCGATTCCTGTCTTGAGCACCTAGACAGAGTGCTTCAGAAATGCCGAGAAGTCAATTTAGTGCTTTCATGGGAAAAGAGCCACTTTATGGTCACTGAAGGCATTGTGCTGGGCCACATCGTTTCCAAACGTGGCATGGAAGTCGACCCGGCAAAGGTGGATGTTATTTCAAATCTCCAGCCACCTCAGTCAGTGAAGAATGTGAGGTCATTCCTGGGGCATGTGGGATTCTACAGGCGATTCATCAAGGATTTCAGCCGCATTGCCCGACCTCTGACAGAACTTTTGTGAAAGGAGACTGTGTTCATTGTTGATCAGCAGGTTCTCCTTGCTTTCAATCAGTTGAAGGAGCTTATCACTCAGGCTCCAATTTTACAGCCGCCAGACTGGTCTCTTCCCTTTGAGATAATGACCGATGCGTCAGACTTTGCAGTCGGGGCTGTTCTTGGGCAAAGGAAAGACAGAGTGCCCTATGCCATTCACTATGCCAGTAGAACATTAGACGAAGCACAAAGAAATTATACAGTAACAGAGAAAGAGTTGCTGGCTGTGGTTTTCGCCCTAGAGAAGTTCAGATCCTATTTGTTGGGATCAAAAGTCACAATCTTTACAGACCACTCTGTTATCCGATACCTACAGCAGAAGAAAGATGCCAAGCCAAGACTGATTCATTGGATCCTTCTCCTCCAGGAATTCGATTTGGAAATTAAGGACAAGCCTGGAGTTTAAATGTGGTAGCAGACCATCTCTCCAGAGTAGAGCAGCATGAAACTCCTCTGAACAATACACCCATCACAGAAACCTTCCCTGACGAAGCCATCCTAGCAGTGGATTCTCTTCCTTGGTATGCAGATATAGTCAACTACCTCGCCTCTAGGGTGACACCAGCGGATTGGATGAAAAATCAGAAGAACAAATTCATGTCAACCATCCGATTCTACCAATGGGAGGATCCTCTTCTATTCAGGGAAGCAGCGGATTGCATTTGGCGCAGGTGCATTCCTCAGACGGAGCAATCTAGTGTCCTCGAGCATTGTCACTCGCTCGAATCTGGTGGACATCACTATGGAGATCGGACGGCAGCCAAAGTACTTCAGTGTGGCTTCTGGTGGCCCACTTTATTCAAGGATGCAGCTGAATTTGTTAAGCGATGTACTGACTGTCAGAGAATGAAAGGTACACTTACTGCCAAAGATTCAATGCCCCTGAAAATCATTCAGATAGCAGATGTTTTCGATGCATGGGGTATTGACTTCATGAGGCCGTTCCCTAACAGTCAAGGTTTTGAGCACATCCTTCTTGCCGTCGATTACGTGAGTCATTGGGTTGAAGCTATCCCCGCTCGAGCCGCTGACAGCCGAACAGTATGCCAGTTTCTAAAGAAGAACATCATTTCGCAGTTCGGGATACCGAAAATTCTCATATCAGACGGGGGTAGCCACTTCATTAACAAAGAGGTCAAGAAGTTAACGAAGGAGTACGACATCGATCATCGTGTCGCATCTCCTTACCATCCCCAGACCAATGGCATGGCGGAGCTATCAAACAGAGAAATCAAGACTATCCTGCAGAAACTTGTTAGGCCAAATAGAAAGGACTGGTCTCAACTCTTGGACTCGGTTCTATGGGCTTACCGAACTGCCTACAAGTCTCCCTTGGGCATGTCGCCCTATCGTCTTGTATATGGAAAACCGTGCCATCTGCCCGTGGAATTAATTCACAAGTCTTTATGGGCAATCAACAGTTGTAATTTGGACTCACGCAAAAGTGGTCAGAAGAGAAAAGATGATCTGAACAGGCTCTTGGAATTCCGGGACTATGCATACGATAACACATTGATGTACAAGGATAAGGTGAAACGCTGGCATGACCGGCACATCAGATGAAAGACCTTCGATGTTGGACAGAAAGTGTAGTTATTTGATGCAAAGTTGCGGATATTCCCGGGTAAATTAAAGAGTAAGTGGACAGGGCCATTTCGAGTTTGTGAAGTGCGTGACAATGGAAGTATTGCAATATCAGAATTGTCCCCTGACGCACAGCCCTTCGTCGTCAACGGCCAACTCCTGAAGCCTTACTTAGAACCAGATGCATTCTTCGTCGTTGTTGACTCTATCCAGCTCATACAACATGATGACATCTCCACAACTGCTGCAGCGCCAGAAGATTCAGACGATGTACTCCAACCACTGTTTATCTGATTTTCTTCTTTTCTTCTTTTCTTCTTTTCCTTTTCTATTTTTTCTGTGCATCTAAAAGGTGCCGCCCTTGTAGACAGTTTTCTATACTTAGGACGCACTTTGTCCTAAGTATAGGGGGGATGTGCACCTAGAGTTTTTCATTTCAGTCCGATCCTCTCCATTGTCTCCTCTTCTTGTCTATACTTAGGAGTATCTTACCCTAAGTATAGGAGGAGACAATCTGAGTATGATCTGTGTATTCCCACCCTTGACCCTCCCTGCTTTTTGTACAGTCTGCTATACTTAGGATTACTTGATCCTAAGTATAGGAGGAACGATCAACTTCTCATTCATTAATTTCATTCATATGGATTCTTTAGATCTGTCTATACTCAGTACGAGTTATGTCTTTGCTTTTCCTTTCAACCTATGAGGACATAGCTCAAGCTAAGTATAGGGGGGTCGTATATACCATGTATATACTATAAGCCATAACTCATACTGAATAATAAAATATATCACCCCAATATAAAATATAATGTGAAAAGTAGTCCTATAATAATAAAAGATGATTGTGAGCTCCTCAGGCTCTTTATACTTGTACTGATTATTAAGTCAGGAAATATGTTTTGTGAAAGAAAGTTTTCTTTGAAAAACCTTGTGAAAATTGTTTGAAAATAGTGTGTACAAGTATTCAACCTTTGAGAAAATTAGTTTTGTGTGTAAATTTATTTTCTTTGAGTGAAATTAAAATATGTGAAAACTACTGTGCAAGTGATTGTAAAAATTTGATTGTCAAAATTGTTTTGAAAAACCTATCTATGCTGTGTAAAACCTTGGTAAAATCATTTTCAAAGACGTGTACATGTTTGCAAAATTATTTTGGACTAGAGTTCTCAAAAATCTTTTGAAAAGGATTCTCGAATTAAGTCTGAGGAGTCTACACAAAAATCTCTCATTCATAAATAAGGAATAATCACAAATAAAATTTATAAAAACCATATTGTATAACAAATACAGTTTTTCTTCTTTTGTATATACTGATTAATAAATCAGGCTAGATACCTATACAGTATGATTTGGAAAATAGTGTGACCTGTTTTGAAAATTTTTCTATGAAATGTTTTCAACCTGTGTAAAACTGTTTTGTTTGCAAAAACTTTTCTTTGTGTGAAAGAAAGGATTTGAAAAACCTATGTGCAAATGTTTTGAAAATTGTTTGTCAAAATTATTGTGAAAAATGTATATATAGTGTGAAAAAGCTTTGCAAAAATAGTTTTCAAATGTGTGTAAATGATTGCAAAAATTATCGTGTACTATAGCTTGCAAAAAATTATTTTCAAACTAGACCTGAGAAATAAAAGCATTATTACAATACTTGTAACTGGTAAATAAAACAAATAAAATTCTTTCTGGACAACCTAAATAAACTACTTCATTAAAACCTGCACAAATCCATATATTTTGTAAATAAAGCGGCTCGCCCGTGTAAATAATTGTGTATATACCTTTGTATGTGTCAAGCTTTCTATTTGAAAAAATTCTTTGTGTAAAAAGATTCTTTGATTCTTGTAAAATCTTTGTGAAAAATTGCATCATTCATTGTGCATAGTATAAGCATACCATTCATATTCTTTTTGAGTGAGCTTGATGATTGAATCAGTCCAATAAAATCTCAAATTGGAGCTTGGTTAGGCCTTACCGCACCTAACTGCACTGGAACCTCATGGGAACTAGGTTTAAGGCGCTTCAGGTCTATTCAAACTTAATTCTTTGAGAAATCAGGGCTGGGTTCAAGTCACCTCAGTGGACTAACTAGAACTTTTCGAGACACACGTATGACTCTTGCCGACCGTGACCTAACTTGGACACTTGCACCTTTCACTTGGCTCAACTTAGTTGGAGTGGTGAGGGGGTTGGATTTGCCAGTCTTAGACGCACACGGGTGGAAAAATTCGTCCTCGTCTAGGTAGGGAAGTGCACCCCAACCTGGTCCAATAGCAATGAGGTCTAAAGACAGGAGATTGTGGGTTGCGATAAAGCTTCAAAAGAGGGATAGTCTACTGGCTCAAGAGGAAAAACTCCTTATGTAAATGCTGTTGTGAATAGTATGTTGAAAAAAAAATGATCAGGCCTGTACAAAAATAAAATGCCTGCAAAGTATGTACATATGTTGTAAAGCCAATAAGCAAGCTTGAGTTCCAAAGTCAAATATGTGAGCCTGCAGCTGGATGACTTGACTACACTGGTCTTGCATCCCAGGATAGGTAGCTACACTGGCTACCGTCCATTCTTCTCTTCACCCCCTCCTCTTGAGCAGGTTGCCACTTGAACTTAGAAGGGAATACCCTGCTCCTCGAGGAAAGAGCTGTTGGATTGGGGAATCATTGGGTTGTCATTCTGGAGAAGTCAGTTCCTTTATCATTTCAGTTGGGGAGAGCCACTATCACTTAACTTGTACAAGTCAGCTTCATAGTTATAAGGGTTTGCGTATGATGTAGACCAGTTCTGACCAGGCTATTGAGGTGGGTTGAACCGAGTTTTGTGACTATCGAAGGCTGTTGTATTTTAGAGCTGGTTCCCGACTAGGTTCCACACACATCTACACCCAAGGTCTGACAGGAGCTCCAAATTCAGATTTTATAAAGACATGCATTGCACTGAAAGCACCCCTATTCACTCTATCCTTCTTTAATTGTCCTTTTTCTTTTCTTTATTCTTTTTGTACTTATTGCATAAGTGTTTGCTAGGGACTAGCAAAGGCAAGTATAGGGGGGTGATGAATCTCCATTTCATCACCTTTATTATATCATTTTGGCCTCAAAAACTCCAGCAAATGCATGTAAATAGCATCAAATTGTACATAATAGCATTCATCATTCATTGTATTAATTATACATTAAATAATGTGTTTAATGCCAAAATTATATAATAAAGAGAAGAAAAGAAAAAGGAATAAAATATTGAAGATATTTTATGACCCAAACCCCGAGACTAAGGCCAGCATGGAATTGGTCGACAAGGAATAAAGTAGGGGGAGATAAGGGCCAGTGTACAATAAATACCTCATTTATTCATGCATTTATTTATGCAATTTTGACACCTATTTTGTACATAACTATTTATTCAGCAAATAAAGAAACTTTGTTCATGAAAGTTGTAGATAATAATGTAAATAAAAATACAAAAATGAGTTTGTGTAAAAATAATACTCAGTGTACATTTTATACACAGAATAAAAAGTCAAAATCTCAACTTCACAGACCCATATCTTGCAAATAAAAACTCTAAATCACCCAAACTCACCTTTAATTGTATATAGCTTTCTAAGAAATATTTAATAAAATTGGTTTCATAATTTTTGGAGTCCATCTGCAAAAGTTAGGTTTTTGGCCCCCATTGGGCAGCCTGCCTGATTAAAATATTCAATATATTCCTTGTCTATTATTCTTGTCAAATTATATTTTTAGAATTTTGTGAATAATGTATATAATACATGTACATACTAAAATTAGACTAAAACTAAAAAGGATTAATAAAATAAAATAAGCCTATGCAAGTTAGTAGGCAAAATACCTATGACCAAGAATGTATATAAATAAAAGGGGAAAACACTCTTTAATTTCTCTTCTTTTATATTTTTATAATAATGTATATAATACATATAACCTATTAAAAATGCAAATCCAAAATAAAAATCAAGAAAATACATTAAATAAATTAAGTACACAAAATACATAGGTAAAATACCAAGAAGAATACCTACACACATACCTATTTATTTAAAAATGAAAATAAAATCATAAAAATTAAATAAAAATACCTTTATACTCACAAAAATAAATTATAAATTTATAAGATAAGACAATAAAATAATAAAATAAAATAAATAAATAAAAAATTAAAAGATACAAAATACATGTAAATACACACATATACACTTTATTAAAATAAAACTATAATAAAACACTTCAAAAAATTCAATAAAAAATCGTAAATAAATACTACATGAAATAATACACATTTTTTATTTTTTTAAGAAAATTCTAATGAAATCATTTACTAGGTTAAATAAATCAATTTCTAATAAGATTTCCTATTTTGGCGTCTAGCGGCCGACGCGGACCAATGGGGCGCCGACCCTTGTTGATCGCCCGGTCAACTGTCCCATCCAGGACCTGGCGCCTCTGAATTGTCAACTCTCCGGATTTCTTCCCTTTTTACGGCATCCCGTCCATCGATCGAGCTCGCTTCCTTCACAAGAATTGATCTCTGATCATCACTGATACCCGCCGATAACTTGGATCAACCCGATACTCATTGGATTAAGTAATAATCGCCAGTCAATAAGGCTCCAGGCCATTGTCTATAAATAAGAAGCTCCGTTCCCTTCCTCAAATTTGGCCAATTTTAATCCATCCAAACGCCCTGATTTCGTTCCTGGGACGTTCCTCATGACAGGGGGAGTGATCCAGCACCTCGAATCGGCCGGAGGAAGGACGATTTTATCGCAGCGGAGCTCCGGCGTCTGTCCTGCTCCCTGGTGGCCCCCAGGTATAAGAGCTGCTCCTTTATCGCTTTTTAGTTAGGTTTTAATGTTAGCTTTTAATTCCAGTAGTTAGTTTAGTGTTTAGTTAATCAGTGTAGCCTAGAATCAAAAATTCGAAGTTCGCCTGAGCTCGGCTCCGGCGACTTCTTCACGGTGACCTCGACTGTATCCGACCGCTGTTCACCTCCCATTTCTTTCCCCATCGTCTTCTCCATCGATCGCATGCCTTTGTTCAACCCAGGACCTCTGGTCTTGGCGAATCGGAGCTCCACCTCCGCCTTTCGCCGGAGCTCCTCCGCCACACCTCATTTTATTGTGTAGCTTCAAAACCCCGGGTCGAGGAGGAAGCCCTCGCTCCCCTGGTTATTCCTATGCAGGTCCAACGAAGAATGGAGCCTATCTGGGCTCGCATCGAACCAGGAAGAGGTTCCTGGAGGTCTTGTCCTTCATCGACCTCGTCCGAGACCTTCAGACCTCCACGAGCCATGGCGAGACCTTTAGAAGATGCGGAAGACCTCCAGCTACGCGTTGAGCACTTCAGATGCGAGGGAGATACCCAGAGAAGCCTACGCTGCACGATCGAAGCTCGTCGGGGGCGAGCTTCTTCCCTGTTCCTCCAGGCACCTCCAGCGCCATCAGATCAGGAGGCGAGCCCCAGATTGATTGAGAGCCGTCTGATGAACACTTGCACCGACTGTCAGATGCGAGGCACATCTAATCTCACGCGTCCATCGGCGAACCGGTATCCACCGTCAGATGCGCGACACGTGGATGAGTGGGCGAAGACCAGCCATAGGATGAAGCGCCTTAGGGGGTAAATTTCAAACATCTCCCCCCGCTTTTTGTATTTATAGTTTAATGCCAAAAATAAAACGCCACGTTGTAAATAAAGTGTAAAATTTGCAGTCCACCCCTGTAGTTATGTATTTGCATATTAGTCCCTCCGCGCCTCACGTGCAGCACCCACGTGAGGCGCGTGATTTTTACACCTAAACCCCGCCGGGTTTTATTAATTATAAAATGACCCCGAAAATAAAAGTAAATGTTTATTTCTGTTGTAATTTTTGCATGGATGCCCCTGATAAATATTTTAATTGCAAAAATGCCCCTGCCAGGCCATATATTTTTATATGCTTTGTCCATTTATTTTGTCTCCTGTTAGTGTACCCTTGCACACTATATTTTTAGTTTTTAATTTTGTTGCATTTTTGTATTTATTAAAAATAAAAAACATGTCTTTTAATTACTGTCTAACTTATAAAATTCCAAAAAATATTAAAAGACCTCGAAAAATTCCAAAAAATTTTCCTAGTGTGTATTTTGACCTATTTTAGTGTCATTCCAAAAATCCCTAAAAATATCAAAAGGAAAACCTTAAAAATTCAAAAATACACAAAAACTTCAAAAAAATATATAAAATCAAAGAAAACTCAGATAAATATAAACTCAGTTCCTATTTCCTCTATATTTTATTACCTCTATTTGAAAAATAGTGTGGAAAAATTTTGTGGTTGTTGGGTATTTTTAATTCCTATTTTACTTACAGCCAGTAACTATTTCATTGTTTTCATTTATCTCAGCATTTAAAAATACCAAAACAATCTGAAAAATACCCAAAAATCACCAAAAAAGTAAAAAATTATGAAAATCCCAAAAAGATTTTATTTCCATATTTTTGAATGTTTTTATATATTTTTATAAAATATTTTATAACTCCTCTCTCCCCTTTGTATATATATATTCCTCGATTTAAAAAAAATATATATCTATATATACATCTATATATATACATATTTATTAATATATAAAATCCTGAAATTTAAAAAAAACAAAACAAAAAATATATATATTATTTATATATATCTAATGTATGTATTCTATGCTATATACTCACCCTCTATGGGTACATATACATCTATATATTTATATTCTATAAATTATATATATATATATTACCTAAATATATCATTAAAATAAAAATTAGAAAAATATAAAAGATAAAAACCCACAAAAATAGGCTTCACACATGGATGACTCTGTGGTACATGCACATCATAGGCTTATGCAGTTTTGTATTGCTCTCGGTGGTTCGACCTCTACATGCTTGTTCACTATACACTTTATGGTAGAGTAATAAATATTAATTCACATTTTTGGACTTAATTCATTCATTCTTTTATTGTGGGTTAATTGCTGACTAACCGATGTTCTGTGAGTGGTCGCCTCAGCGACAACATAATTTTGACCCTCGCAAAATGTCAGTTATCAGCAACTCATTGGTCAAATATGTGATATCATGTAAGATCACAAGCTAGAATATTATCTTGTGAAAGACAAAGACAAAATCATCCTAAAAACCAGATAAAATTATACATCTGCAACACTTGTAAGAACTCGAACAAGATGAAAATCACAAGATGTAAAATTATACTTCCACTAGCGAGAGTGGTTTCCAACAAGAGGTTGGGGAGCTTGCACCAAGGTGCATGTAACTTTACATGTACCGGTACCATAAACACCCATTTTTTTAAAACAAAACCTTGGGGGATCTACTTAGAACTATTAGTGGAATACGTGTTTTAAATTTCGTGTAAAACAGACATTCAAAACGTGTTCATCTGGATGGCTAAATTTCATCAATTCTGAGACCGTTAAAATTTTGTAGTCTTGATGGATGGCTTAGGAGCCTCGAATTAATTGAAATTTAAAATAACATCATGATGATATACAGTGATCTAAATCCCACATGATTTCATTGTAAAAAAAAATAAAAATATGGATGTTTATGACACCGTTGCATGTAAAGTTAAATGCACCTTAGTGCAAGCTCCCCAACCTCTAACAACAATACTGTAAAATTATATTATTGCACCACTCTAAGTTTCAATCATCATTTTAGCGTCATTTTCGAAGGACAACATTTCCATGCGATTTTAGTTCATTTTATATGTTTATTTTTTGTGATCAACTACCACAGGAAGTGTGGTTGTAGTGCAGTGTGCCTACCACCCGAAAGATCATGGTTCAAATCCCCCTCTGGAGGTTGCGTTAGTTGGCCAACAATAAAAAATAGCCACATCTTTCAACATGGATTATAACCCATATTTTGTATTGTATATCAATAGGTCTGTTCTTCTTCGTTGCTAGCAATATTGTACTGAATATGATAATTTATTCTGATCTTCAAAAAAACAAAGATACGAAGATATAACAACGAGTCACTAAATAATCTCTCTATAACCTCATTTTGTTGCACCAGCTCCAGTAAAAGTAACCATCATTGTAATGAATAAACGAGACTTAGCTTATCGAATCATCATGTGTAATTGGAACCTTAATTTGATCGATACTATAATAAGTAGGGTAAAATGGGGCTGCCCGGAGCTAACTTGTCTCCCCCGCGGCATTTCTCCCGATTTTTTTATTTTTTTTGAAAAATTTTTTCGTGGATTTTCATCAATATATCCATATATCATGTCATTAAAATTTTGCGTGAAACAAAGATTCCTATGATCTCCATCCAGACGGGTCGTTTTTAGCAATTCTGTTACCGTTAAAAAATGATTGTCTGGATGGAGGCCGTATGAGTCTCTGTTTCGCACGAAATTTGATGACATAATATAGGGATATAATGATGAAATTTCACGGAAGAATTTTCAAAAAAATAAAAAACCGGACGAAATAGGGCGGGAGGGGGGGGGGGGCAAGTTAGCTCCCCTAGCGATATCCAATCTATTTCATCCCTACTTGTTAGGGTTAACCCTAACAAGTAGGGATGAAATAGATTGGATATCACTACTTTCATTTCCATATTCGCTTCTTAAATGTTAGATACAAATATAGATACATATACAAATCAAACATGGATTAAGGAAATCGTATCTATAAATAATCAGATACGAATTTAGATCGAATATTCATCAAATTTAAACGTTGATAGGATGAAAAGCGAATACGAAACATAGCTTGAATTAAAATGGAACAATAAAATGTGCGGATAAAGTTGGATAGAATTATTAAAGTATGAATAATTAAAAAAGATCACATAAAAATCATATAAATTACTTGATAAAAAGTTTAGCCGATCGAAATTTTAATATCTATAAGATAAAAATGGGGTTGCCCCTAGGATAGCTGACTTAGCTCCCTCTCTCCTATTTTCCTCATATTTTTTATTTTTTTGAAAAATAAAACCATGAAACTCATCACTATATCTCTATATTATGTCATTAAAGTTTCGTGTTAAACATAGACTCATACGACATCCATCCAGACAATCATTTTTTAACGGTCGCAGGATTTTTTAAATCGACTTTATATGGATGGAGGTCGTAGGAGTTTCTTTCTCACGAAACTTTATTGCCATAATATATGGATATAATAATGAACTTACACGATTTTATTTTTCAAAAAAAAAATAAAATTTATGATGAAAATAGAGGGAGGGAGCTACGTTAGCTATCCCCTAGGGGCAGATCTATTTTACCCTATCTATAATAATATATTGTATCAAATATTCAAATTCGATTTGTTTTGTTGTTACCATATCCACGTCCATATTTGGATTTTTTTTCCCACAAGGGATATCCAGATTAGATCCATATTCGGTAAATATCCGCGATTCAATGTCCGTTTATTCCCTCAGGTGTCGTTCGGCACACGGGTTACCCGTGGGTTTGGGGAGTTTACCCTCCTTACCCCACATCCCCCTCTCTCCTCGTGGGCCCTACTTTATTCCCTTTTTAAAAAATTAAATAAATCAATTTTACATCATCAATACTATTAAAAAATAATATATTACACCATCATATCATATAAAAATTATAAACCACTCCATTTATACTCATTTTTCCAAACTTCAATTCAATCACATCACAATAACTACTCACTTTTTCAAACTTCAATACAATCATATCACCCCAAACCCACTTCTAACATACCCTCAGTTTAACCTTCTATCCAAACACCAAAATCCAAAAACGGGTTACCCTCTACCAGTTCAACCCGCCTTAACCCAACGCACCTTCAACGTATCTCCATCGCGATTCAAGAGAGAAGGAAAATTAACTTTGAATTTTCTATTTTCTTTAGTTTCAAAAAAGTACATGCAAAACATGCCGAATGAACGGGAAATATCTCCCAATCATTTAGTTAGTCTCATCTCAAATACAAAATCTTATTACTTTCTCTCCCAAAAAGAGGCCTCTCTCTATTAGACGGTCTCAGCAGATTGCTACAACGGCGAGCTTGTTCCCGCCGGTAGCACAGTTGGTCTTCCCCAGCACGTCCTCCGAGACGGTAACCGAGCACGACGTCTTCCCGACGCACGTCTGCGCAAAACAAGCATTACCCATAAAGCCCAATTCAAAAGATCGGAAGGTCGGACACGGATAGCTGATCACACAACTTACCTGCTGCACATAGGAGAGAGCGCTGGGCGACTCACAGCTCCCCTTCTTGAAGGTGGAGTTGACTATCACCCCGTCCTGGATCTGCCCACAGACTCCCTGCACGTCGCCGAAGCTCGCGAACTCGATGCTTGTGATGGAGTTGCCTCCCTGGCAAGTTAGGCTCATCGTCTTCCCCTCGGGGACGCTCGCGCACGCTGCACCAATCGTCACTGTCCGGAAGGTTATCTTCGATGGATCTCCTCCCGCTTCCTCGAACAGGACCAGCACGTTCTGCTCGCTGGCCTTCAGGAAGGACCTCGGAACATGGTAGCTGCAATTCAGGTCATTATAACAAAGAATATGTCATTCGTTATGTTTATTGCAAAGAAGTCATGATTGATATGAAAAATATGTCGCTGTAGATCCATTTTGTTGTGCTTACTATCTTTGGGAAGGTTGGTTGCATCCTGTCCGGCAGAGCGTGTTGTCTCCGTCATACACCAGTTTGAAATCGCAGGTGCCGCAGGCGCCGGACGTCGCGGTATAGTTGGCCCAGTACCGACCGATGCTCTTGCCGTTGACCCATGCCTCCCCCTTGCTCATACCCAGCAAGTCCACCACCACGGCATCAGTCCCCAGCGGTGCCTTGAATATCGCCTGCAATTATAAATAATTATTTCCTATATATCGACTCGTGAGTCGTGGCCAATAATCAAGATGAGTGGTTTTTTTTAGGACCCAAGAAGTTGTACCTTGTACCAAGTGAAGGGCTTGCGGGTGGTGAGACTGTCGGAGATCCACGCAGCCTTGTTAGTCTTCGAATGCTTCCCGGCCGGATGAGCTGTGTCGATGTAGATCTGCTTGTCCATCCCGTCCAATCCGATCTGATCACAAGAGAAAGGACCGGTTTGATCTAGACCTCTTCAAGTAAGAAAGAACATGCTGGCAACGTTTGATTCGGTGGTCACCTTATAGGACCACTGGTTCTTGGAGAGGTCGAGCGTGACGTTGTTGCTCCCGACGAGCTGGACCGGGCCGCCGATGATCCCCGTCGGTGCCTCGTCGAAGTACGACCCGTAGTTCTACATGAATCGAATCATTGATTCATACCTCAAGATTTTGTAATTTCCAAGAGATGTGGAGAAGAAGGAAATGCAATGGAACCTTGAGGCCAACAGTTGCACTGAGCAGAGATATGATGTTGGGTCCGGCCTTCACATTGACGGCTTGCTCGTATTTGAATTGGAATTGGCCATTTGGTGCATAGTGAGACCCTGCAATTCTTCAAATATTATTATCCAAACTCAGATGCATTGTATTGTATATAATCTGTGTTCTCGCATTACCTACGAGAGCTCCATTTACAAAGGCGTGAAGGATATGGCCGTTTGTATTCACACTGAGCGTCATCTGTCCAGCGGTCGCGGAGTCCGCGCTGTAGTACTCCATCGGAGAAGCTTTTAGCATGATGGTGTAATTAATGGAGAAGGTAGATTTATAGGGTAAGTTACAAAAAAAGGACCAATCTTTTCATGAATTCCCAAACGAGGGAGTGATCTTTAGTTTGTAACAAATAGGGAACTGAACTTTAATTTAACGTTCCAGTCCCAAACACCGTCAATGGACGGCTGAATACACGATTTTACTTGATGAAATTACCCCTCCGACCTCTTCTTCTTCCCATTGCCATGGCAAAGAGCATCCTCCAACCTCTTCTCCTTTCCCTCGCTATGGATGATTGAGATGGGCCTCTAGGCTTCCGTCATACAAACATGCTCGACCTTTCGATGTATGAATACCACCTCGTCCCCTACCACTTTTCCCTCGATAGCAGTAGACCGTGTCCCCGTTGTTGATTCTGCTCCTACAGGACCTTCCTCCAAAAACCGGCAAGGACAACCTCCCGCAGGTGAAGTGCAGGTTCCTTGAGAGGTCCTCCGAAGAGTGGATGGTGTATTTGGTTGTGGGTGTTGTTGGAGATAGGGAATTTCTCTGCCGCTGGATTGGTGGGTGGTTCAAGGGATTTGAAGAATCTTTTAGTTGGGATTCGATGAGGATCTCGAATACTCAAGGTCAGGATTCCAAATCAGCGGATGGGTTGGTTCGATCCTTTGTAAAATGTGCTTAAGAATTGCAAGCGGAAGGTGCCAGTGCCCGTCGACCCCGTGCTTTCCTATAACGTGACCGACGAGGAGGTGTAGAGGATGGAGGGAAGGAGCCATTGCCTCATACCGATGATCCTAAATTAAAGGTGGGAGGAAGTGGAGGGACGGAAGGCAGCTGAGGCGGAGGGGTAGTAAATTTGGGGCTGTCTGAGGCCGCGACGGAAGCTTAGAGGTCCATCTCCGTCCGCCATAGCGAGGGAAAGGAGAAGAGGTTGGAGGATGCTCTTCGTCATGGAGAGGGGAAGAAGAAGAGGTCGGAGGGGTAATTTCGTCAAGTAAAATCGTGTATTCAGCCACCCATTGACGGTGTCGGGGACTGAAACGTTAAATTAAAGTGCGGTCCCTATTTGTTACAAACTGAAGATCAATCCCTAATTTGAAAATTCATGTAAAGATCAGTCCCTTTTTTGTAATTTACCCTGTGGTTATATTAAAGTTGGTGGTGATACCTTGTCATGTACCACAAGTAGTCGCTCACATCTCCGGTCACCAGCAGCTGCTCCTTGAGCTCGTTGGCCGTGAAGGTGCCCACCCCTTTGAGGGCGTTCTTCATGTCCTCCGCCCTCCACGACCACGCGATATCGCCCGGTTCGTTCTCCGCAAGGCTGGGCTTCGTGGTCATGATCGATGCCTGGACGGTCACCTTGGCAGTGTTGTACACCTCCTGCTTGCATTCAGCGATCAGGGACACGGACCTCGCCGGAACGAAGTAGTCGTTCCCCTCCATGGGCACCGTGGAGTCGTAGCCGTTCGGGTTCGATATGAAGCACGCGCTCGTCCCGTCGGCGACGTACTTGGTTCCCTGAATTCACCGTGGATTTCAATCTCGATAATTGCATGAAATCAAAGTATGAGTCTCAGATTTATGTGGAGTTCGTTGGTACCATTAGTTGGTTGGGTACACTGGGGTTTGATGCTGTGCCGTAGAGAAGAGCCTTCTCCATCAATCTGAGTGCTGCGTGGAGTTCCTTCAGATGTCCCCACTTCGGCTGCCTCAAATTGCCTGATCATGTTCAAGATCTTGGATTGATCAATTGCTCATTACATCTAAATTAATACACGATCAAGCTTCGGATACCGTATTCGTCGAGTGGTGCGTCGTAGTCGTACGAGGTTGCCATGTATGGGCCTCCCGCGGTGCGACCAAAGTTCGTTCCTCCGTGGTACTGATCAGTAGATTCAAGATTATATGTTTAATTAGATTGGATTTTATGTCAGAAAAAAAACTTGGTTAATTAGTTTAGGCAAGAACTGACCATGTAGTAGTTTTGTAAGGTGCCTCCGTTTTGGTAGAATCGCGCGACGGCGTACGCCACGTTCTCCGCCGGCCTGTGGGGGTCCGATTTGTCCCAGGCCTTGAACCTGCTCACCGTGAGAAGGAGACCAGTGACTACTCGAAAATGGAATTGTTAGTCTGAGTAGAGATCAGCGAAATCGATCGATCGACGGACGCTCACCAGCCAGTCCAGTTCTCGGTCCAGATCTTGGGGCTGTTTGGATTGTTGGGCTGGAAGTTGTGGCAGTAGAATCCATTGCAAGTGTTGATCTGACCAGGAAAAAAAACATTCAGTAAAGAAAGAAACCGATCGAATTCGCTGATTCGAAGTATATGGTAATTGGACTCAATTAGATTACCATCGGCTGCGGCGCATCGCCTTGCTGGCACATGAGCCACGGCACGCCGATGTTCTGCTCGACGGCCATCTTGGCGCACCACTGGATGTACGCTTTCCCCGGTTCTCCGTATGGTCCCATTACGTTACCGTATTCGTTCTCGATCTAACATTAGATCCAAGTAGATTAAGGTGTTATTTAGTTACACTGTCTATCTTTAAACAATGATTAAACAATAATTGTATCAATTACCTGAGACAGGATTATGGGACCTCCTTGTGGTGCAAACAACTTCTCCTTCTTCATCAAGTTCACAATGTAGGTCACGAAGGTTTGCATCTCGTCCTGCGGATCGAAATTGGCAATCGTCATGTATGAACTCTCAATCTAATCACAGGATTAACGTCTAATTTCAGTTCTGGGTGAAACCTTGAAGAGCTGATTGTCTGTCCTGAGTTTAATCCCCGGGATTTGGTGCAGCCAACCAGGAAATCCTCTGTAATTAAGAACGTTATTAGATATCAAAATTACATCTAAAGTCTTCGAGCAGCGTATGAATTACCCGTAAGTCCACTCGGCACAAGCGTACGGTCCGATTCGGAGGATCGCGTAGAGTCCCGCGTTCTGGACCTCCTTGATGAATCTGACGAGATTCAAATTGCCCTCAAAGTGGTACTGCAAAAGATCAAAAGAAACTCAATCATATCTGAAAATTTCCGATATATTTCAAGGATTTTACACGAAGATGAGAGATCGATCATACCTCGCGCTTGCGCGGCTCGTGTACGTTCCAGAATACGTATGTCTCGATCGTGTCCTGGCCGCCGTCCTTCGACTTCTGGATCAAGTCCGGCCACATCTGAGAGAAGAAGATGCAATGTTAGTTGGTCGGAATCGTCACGGCTTCCGCGGCACATACCGATCACCGACGGTTACCTCGGGCGTGCTGCGAGGGTAGTGAATCGAGCCGGAGATCAGGAGCCTTCGCTGCCCGTCGATCTTTATCGCCTTTCCATCGTAGGACACATCGACCGCCAGCACCGCCGACGACAGGAGGAGGAGGACGACGATGCGTGTGGTGAAATCCATGAGGCTATGGTGTTCTGGATGGATTAGAAGTGTGGGAGTGTGGAGATACTTATACTCCATAAGATGAACTAATGGCCTTGTGATCTCGTCTTAGGAAGGGCCTTTTTTGGAGGGGAAGAGCTATGTGGCGCCTTGTGTTTAAGCTTAACCCGCAATTAGTGGTCTTAATCCTAAATTAAGGTTCGCCTAATAGTGGAAATCTCCCAACGGTCCAACATAACGAACTTAACGGTCATGGTACGCGTATGCTTCGGTATATATACGTATCCAAAGGGGCGTAGAGATCAAAGCAACGGTCTCTTGCATCCGTATATTTCCCAACAAAGACCACAAAGACCAATAAGCAAGAATGGCAGCCACCGCTTCCTCGGTCCGCTTCCTCCTCGTCGCGGTCCTCGTGTTCGCCGCGGTGGCCGGGATGGCACCCTCGGCGGAGGCGAAGGAGTGCCAGGTGCTCGTCGACACGAGCGGGTGCAGCCAGTACTCGTGCGAGAACCTCTGCATCACCATCGAGATCGGCCACGCCGCCAAGTGCGACAACGGCAGGTCTTGCTACTGCATCAAATGGTGCTGATCGGGCGGGAGCGAGGAGCTCTTGGATCATCTGATGATGTTCATGTCGATGATTTGCGTTCTTTTCTGCATAATTGAGGGGGGTTTTGTGTGTTAATAAGGAGGTTGTTGTCATGGATTCGATCTGCGTGAGTATGAAATGAAATTGGTTTATATGTTTATAGAGACCTGGACGAATCTCTACGGTCTTAGATGATTAATTCATTCGATTTCTTATCTCGAAGGTTTATGATTCTTTTACTTCGTTTCTCCGGTTTGCAGTAGAGATTATGGGTAAAGAAAGCATCCAATGTTGATATTATAAACTATATATTTGTCACTCGTGATGTTTATGTTCATTTGAATCGAAGTTTATGGATTGAAACCACTGGCTCTCAAGAAGTAACAATCAAATGTTTTTCCCTGGAGATTTAAACCGATAAAGAATCAAATGAGAGTTTTTTTTTACAGTTATGCGGCTTTGATATTTTACGATTACAGTTATGTCCTTACTTATTTTTCCAATAAACTTGTGTCCATGTATTCTCATAAAATTTACAATATCACCTTTCCGCTATTACACTCTTGGTCCCCTATTTGATAATAACTATGAATTTTTTAAGAATACTGTGACGCAAGTGTTACTGCAAAAGAAATAAGGACATAACTGTAATTGTAGAATCTCAAAGGGGCAAATGTGTAAAAAACCCATCAAACAAACCCGACAACCAACTAAGGCGGATTAGGCATTTTTTCAGCTTCCCCATTTTTTTAATTTTGCAAAATCCAATAAAAATCCAACCTTATAAGTTTAAACTATGCATTTTGTTCTATTTATATACCAAATTTCTTGTCGATCTAACGTTTATAGTTCATTCATATTAAATGATCAAAATTTAACAACTTTTAAAGAGAATCAATTATGCCTTCTTAGATATCAGTTATACTCCTCATCTTTTTACAATATCAGATGTACCCATGAATTGTTCCACAATGATTATTTGTGCCCATCGAGTTAGTTGTCGTTCATCCCCAGCGTCTGGATCATCTGTTGTGGTGCTGCAGTGCTGTAGCGCACCACAACCGCTCGATCACGCTCGAGCTTGATCGAGCGGTTGTGGTGCTCTACAGCACTGCAGCACCACACAGAAAACCCACTCCCTCATCCCCATCCCTAACAAACATTAACTTTGAGGACACAAGGGTAATTAGATAAAAAATTGATGGTAAATAATCTTTTTCTTATTCTTCCATCCATTCCTCGCCCTCCAGCCCTTCCTCCTCATCCGACCTCCTCCTCCAACCCCTCCCCCTCAAGCCCCTACTCCTCCTTAGCACCTCCCCCTCCGGTCACTTTTCCTCCTCATCCTTCGCCTCCTCCCCGCAGACGGCCTCAGAAGCAAGAGAGGTCGCGACTTCAGGCTCCCAACAACTATGAGATGATCGATCACGTTGATCTACATGATTGATCAACTTGGTATGATTGATTACCTTCCTTGTATGATCGATCATGTGTATCAGATAGTAATGATTCTTTCTGGATTTTTTCCAACGACTGTATTTTTGAGAGCCCATTCCCCACCACTAAAAATAGGACCTGAGACCCATTGTTGAGAACACACATTCCAAGGCAAGCTCTTTACTTCAAGATCATATCTTAAGAGATAGTCATCTACACGCTTGATTTACATTTCAATTATTTACCATATCATGTATTTTCTTAACCTCACTATTCACATTGCATATTTTAGGCTTTATACGTTGTCTCGATCTTTGCTTTACTATTGTATTGTAACACTTGGTGTACAAAGGACTTGATGTTTGATCCAAGTTGTGGGAAAGACTTTGATGTGCGATCCAAAGCACTTGTAAACGATTGAGTTATTCGTGGGGAAATAACTCGATATAGTGGATTAGTTCATTGACTCAATCAATCAGAAAATCTCGAGTCAGGTGATTCAATTCGTGATTTTTACCCAGTGAGATTTCCATGTTAAAAATCCTTATCTATTGTGGTTATTCTTGTTCTATGAATTTATTGTTATATATGTGGTGGTTATTATCTATTTATCTATTTGTTGGCCATAATATTTTGTTTAGCTATTCAGAATAACTTATAGTCGGGGCGGAGAGGCTTGGGGAAGAAGGGAGAAAGGGGGATGTGGAGGAGGAAGAAAGCGGATTTGATTATTATACCTCTTTTTACCACACCATGGATCGAGCAAACCATTATTTAGTTCTTCTTTTTGACAACTAGTCTGACGGAAGGTCATAATTGATAACTGAACAAGAAGTCAAGAGCACATATGATATTGTAAAAAAGAGAAGGGCATAACTGCTATTACAATATCTAAGAAGGGAATAAGTGATAAAAATCTATTTTTAAAATGATTTTAGAGTATGCTTAACGGTGATAGCTAATATGAATGAGTTATAGATATCTAATCAAAATTAAATTTGAGATACACATAATAAAAACATATTTTAATTATGTAAAGTTGAATTTCTTAAATTGGGTTTCGGAAGGTTTGGTCAAGGACTTCCGGTGGATTGTAAATTAAATTAATATCGGTAACAATAATGAAACTTGTGTCTTTATATATAGAGTAATTTATATGGAAGTTTATAAACTTTTATTTGGCACCAATATGATCCCCAAACTTTTGGATATAAAGACAACAGTTCCAAACTATTATAAAAATAACAATATAAAAATAAACAATGTGGTGGTCTGCTCATTCAAACGAAGTTGCATGTAGTAGGAGATCACATTATAGTCTTGGAATCATAACATTGCTATGCATAATTTTTAGGACTCTCTTAAGGAGCTCTATAGTTTTAGAAGCCAAGAATCAAAAGGTATCAAATTCGGAAGGGATGAAGACATGTTGATTGTCAATACATTTATAATTTTCAGACTCGAATCTTTACATTTATGAATTTCGGGACCACATTGATAGCAAATAGAAAGTTTGAGGGTCTCCCTAATTTTTCAAAGTCCACTAAGTGGGCAATCTATATATTGATACTCTTTTTTTAATAACACGGGGGTGATTTCTCGAGATGGGATTCCCCACATTAAGGATATATTAACATATTAAAAAATATGTAGGTTATCCGATGGCCCATAACCGATATAGAGTTACAGGATAGAACCTTTGATTTTTGAAAATGAGATCATTCCTCCCACCCTAAATGACCCAAAAGATTGCAAAAGACAGAGCGCGGTCATCTGTTGAGTTCCCTCCCGTCGACCTCACCGTCCTAAAAAATTCCATAGCACCTCCTGACGGAAATCACGGCGCTCCAACCTCTATCTTAATTTTCATTGTACTCTTATAGCTCATTTCATCGTATTGTGTTTTTGAAGCCAGAAAAGGGGGGAAACACGCATAGTTGTCCATCCTATTAAATTAAATTAATAGAAAAGGATTACACCAGCCAGGACTCGAGAAGAGTCCGAGCATGATGGACTACATTCTCAACATATAACCTCTCAGCACGGAAAATTACATCATTCCTGGCAAGACATAGCGCTTATAAGCACACAATTGGCATTAATCACTCCACCTTTGGATGGTAAGGAGAGTTGAGGAGGGATTCCTAAAAAGATGACATGTTGTTATGATTAAACCATGCCACATCCAACGTCCATCAGAAAATTCCTTCCTTTTCACAACCAAGAAACATGTGCTCAATGGAATCTATTATCGACCTGCGTAGAATACAAATGATATCCTCTGAGTGAAATATGTGTGCCTGCCTGTCCTTGGTGAGTAACCTCCCATGTCTCATGAGACATAGGAATACACTAACGTGTGTCGGAATCTTCAATTCCCAAATCATATACACTAGTGGTTGGGACCCGTGCTTTGCACGGGAAATGTGTTTCTCCTTTGCATCGCAGATAATTTTATCACGGAGAATTATGAAATAGATGCATCTTATACTAGACTTCATTTTAATTCAACATGCACAAAAAGGTAGTTCCTTTTAATTCATAAAATAATATATCATGAGGAAGAAATACCCGTTGACTCTATTTTCAAACATGTCTTTACATAGGGTGTTTATTCATGAATTTTTCACTTCTGCTTAATAATTCTTCATGACAAGAGCGGAGGATTACTATTTGATAATTAGATGGCTATAAATCTAATAAAGAAATTCAAACTAATAGTCCCCAAGGCCTAAATATAAAGTTAGATGTACTTCACAAAGAAGGATATCCGTGATGGAGTTAACATAGACACGTGTCACTGCACAACCCAAACATACTTTTGCATCTATTAGTCACAAAGTGTGAGGCTTAGTTATAAAAGAGAAGGAGTACTAATTTGAGTTTAAGCATTTCAGGCTTGTGCGTTGCACCGGAAATTTTACGAAACATAATAAGATATCTACAACATCTTAAAAGATCTACTGAAACATGCGTATATAATGTAAATAATCTTTCATAAAAAACCAAATTATTTTTAGAAAATACTTAATTTCCACCTTTCAAGATAAATAATAAAAAAATATTTTAAAATAATCATTTTTTTGTTGTCTTAAAGTGGATATATTCTAGAAAAAGATTGATATATCACAACAAGAAAAATGAGTTGTGGTCATGGAATGTGGCTACAAAAACTTGTGAAATGAATATTAAGATGCATATTATTTATATGGACAAATATCCATATCCTTATATATATATATATAACTACAAGCTAATTGTGATTTGATGTAATAAAATTTGATTTTCTTTCATCATCATAGTAGCTACTCAATTATCTAAAATTTAATACAATCACATCACGATAAATCCACTTAACCCCTAAGCTTTTATCCAAACGATTTACCCTCCCTCAGTTTAGCCCGATAACCAAATGCAACCTTAAGAAATAAACATATACATAAATTTAAGAAGTCGACCATATAGCAAGAATCCTAGAATACACTTCGTGTTAGAGATAGTCAACTATTACCAGATATGGCGGCACATGAAGTTACTATAAAGGAAGATAACTAATTGCTTTCGAACCATGAATGCTTAAACCTAAATATAGGATTTATTTTCTTACGAAATAAAGCTGGAAAACTAAATGAACATTATAAAATCCTTACCTTGGTAATCCCGAGCATGGCACATAAAATATGTTTGAAAAAATAACTAAGAAACATTTCTTGCACAAATAGCACAGAAAGTCATGTTGCCTTATTGTCATTTTTCTTTACATCTTGGAAGTATGTATATGCTCATAGAATAAAATATAGCATATATGAACAACAGATCATATATATTCCTTGTATTAGTTTCGAGAATGACGCAATATCCTTCAACCGGTGTAAAACTAAAAGTACTTCGCTGTTAAGGTAAGGTGTGTGTAGTTGTGTACACATACATCTTCCGAAAATGAAGATGAATTTTTCAAATATTGAATTATTTTGAATTGTTAGGTAGAACTTACGGATTACCACCTTAGCACTGTATGAGATGACAACATATGATATCCGTCTTTTTTACCAAAAAGAAAGAAAGAATGCAAGACCTTCAAAAAGTTGAACAAAGTATCAAAGGTCATCATATACACAGATCTGGAGTGGGCAGCAGAGTAAAAGTATCTAAGATCATCGTCACTTCTGGTTCGCTATATTCAAGGTCCACTGATGAACCGTCTAATGACCAAGACTCGGGTGAAATAAAATGGATCAAGGGTCGTTGCGACCCGGATCTCAGAAATCAATCGGTCGACCAAGAAAATGAAGTTCAGACCACCAAAATCAAAGAAAATCAATCAAAACACGATAGCGGTCCTGGCTATTGGATTAGCCTGGTATAGCGACCAGGGTCGGACTCAGGGAGCACGTGATGGCCTTGCGGCCTACGAAGTAGTCAAAAATAAAACTAAAATAAAATAAAAGGTATTTTTGGTGGAATTTTCAATTTTTATAATTTTTTAGATTTTTAATTATTAAGAAAATAAGGAAACAAGAAAACAAGGCAATTCAACAATTTATTTCATGCATCAAAAATCAAGTAAAAATTCAAATAAAAATGTTTTTGTATATTTTATAATTTTTACTATTTTTAGTGAATTTTTAGTATTTTTCTGATTTTTATTTAATTTTCTAAAATCAAACAGTGCAAAAGATAACAACAATGTCCAGCCAAGCTTAAGGGACTTAGATAAAATATCTAAGAATCCCCAAAAAGCCTAGAGGTAATTTTCTGTATAGTAAACACTACAAAGAAAATTTAGCCACCTGGATTTATGATTTTTAGATTTTAAATTATTTATTAGATTTTTCAAATAAGATTTTTAGTGTTTTGTAATTTTTATGAGTTTATCTAATGAAAAATGGCCAAAATTGGCCGAAAATCAAACACAACAGAACTAAACAGTAAACTACTTTTTTGTAATTTTTAGATAAGTTTTTCTATTTTTTTGTGATTTTCAAAATCAATAGTAATGAAAATGGATGTTATTGATTTTTTTAAAATAACAAATAAAAACAAAAAATGTCCCCAAAAATTCTAGAAAATTTTACAACATGGCAGGAGCCTTGTGTCCAATTTTCATTGAATTCGGAGTTGATTTGCTATTTTATTCAAAAATAAAACTTAAGGTATTGTGTACAGGACCTGAATGCAATACCAAAGCTCTGGGGGGGTCCGATGCAAAAATCCCACGAAATCACGCACACAGCGCGTGCTCTGGGGCACTCAGGGACCTATATGCAAAGAAAACAAGTTCCTGGGACTATTTGGTAATAGGTACCAAGTCCGAGGGCTTGTTTATAAAATACCCAAAAATAAGCGCACATGCACAAATCAATCCACGCACAGGGGTATAAATGCATTTCCAAAAAATATTTCTTCATTTCATCACCATCCAGAACTACAGGGCTAAGCAAGCAAATATCCCAAAAGAGCACGTGTCGATGCACGTGCTACACTACAAACTGGGGCATATGTGCAAATAAAATAAAGCTCAGATCCAAAGTGCAAATAACCCAAAAATAAAACAACTACGCTATGTATTTACAGGACTAAACGCTAAATAAACTAAAGAGAAGGGCCTAAGGGTAAATTACCTTTTATTAAGTCGACCGACGGATGGGCGCCACGTGGTGGATCGAGCGGCTGGAAATTGGTGGCACCCAATGCTAGACTCCTCGCGCGGATCAGACGGTCTGGGCCTCGCCACGTGCTGGATCTGACGTGGAGACGCGTCGTTGGCTAAGCCTCGCGGGATCACGTGGTGATCGAATCCAAGAGATCTGGCGGTCAGTGCTGCTCACGCAAATGGACGATCAGGATCACGACTGGAGCTCAGGGTCGATCGGACGGCGGAGAAGGATGGTGGACGAACTGGGGTCCGGCGAACTTCGCCAGACTCGTGACGGCGCTGGTCTCCTCCTGGAAGCTCGCTGAAGATCGGAGAAGGAAGTGATGAATACCCATTCATCACTCTTTATCTTCTATTTTAGCTACAAAAACCTTTGCAAATACATGTAGATATGTGTAAATACAAATAATTACCAAAAGCATGCATTGTGTAAAAACTATAATTAGCATGTTTTTGTGCAAAAATAAAAAGAATAAAGAGCAAAAAGAAAAAGAGGGAAATATTTAGAATAAATATTGAGCAACCTAACCCAAGGGAGGGCTCAGCATGGGCCTGACCGCATAAAAGCCAAAGTAGAGGGAGATAGGAGCTCATGTGTATATACTTCTGTAAAAACATATTTTCCTCACCCAAAAATATGTTGTAAATATTTGTATATATATTTGTAAAAGTTATTAAAAACAAAACAAAAATCAAATAAAAATTACAAAATGAAAAATACAAAAATACATTGTATAAATACCATGTATATAAATGTATACAATTATTTATTTCACCCTTGTGTGTAAATAATTAAAAATAAAATAAAAATACCATTTTATTCCATATTTTATGATGTAAATAAATAAAATACAAAATGAGCATAAAAATACATAAAAATAACAATAAAAAATCAAAATAAAACTCCATATAGTGTACATATACCTATATATATAGCTACCCTATTTTTATTCCCAAAAATTAATTAAAAATCACCAAAAAATAGAAAAAAATAAAAGAAAAATATTTCATGTTTTGAGTTTTCTTTAATTCGGCCTATTTCTACCTTAAAATAAATAAACAAAAATCAACTGCACGTGGCAGCTTCTGATTGGTCCACGGGGGACTGTTGACCTCGGTCAACTCCCCCGCGGACTCCTTCCTTTTCTGGAAGAAGCGCGCCACCCCATCTTCTCCGATTTTCCCACGCGTCTCCAGGCTGTCTCCCACGCAAACCTCATGCCCGGATTCTTCGCCTATCATCCATCTTCCTCGCCCGATCTTCCGCCACGAAATCAACACCTTCCATCTGCTGTCGCCCTCAACCCTAATCGCCCCTGTCACCTTATATATTCTTCCCTCCGCCGCCTCCGCGCCCCATCTTTGGACCATCTCCTTCTCCCAGTGACCTCCATAGGCATCGCGAGAGTGACAGTAAGCGTCTGCCCTTGTTGCAGTGAGGTGAGGAAGCGAATCCATTGATCCGGCGAACTTCGCCGCCACTGCTCCGCCACCAGCGTCGAGCATCGAGCCTCAGGCCTTGACGCCCTTCGAGGCTACGACCAGGAGTTAGCCACACTCCAGCATAGTCTTCCGCCTCCACCCAGGTAATCAATTAGCTCTTCTATTTCTTCCAATTTCCGATTTCGCCCATTCGTATCTCCGATACATTTCTCCGATTCCGACCATCTCGCGTTACATCTCGACCATCCGACCCGATCATCACCTTCGCAATCCCCTCACGCACCTTCTACGCCCTTTCACTCAACCCAGATCGCACAGGATCTGGGAGTCGAGCTCCATCGTCTCCGCCTCGCCGGAGCTCGTTCGCCCCACAGCACAGACCATCTTCACCCCGCTTTCTTGGGTCGAGGCATTTTGCCCTCGACCCGCGAAGCTTCTTGTCTACTTTGCAGGTCCAAAGGGGTGTCTGAGCCTCCTTTACAGTTCAGACCGGAGCTTCGCGCCGCTAGGCCTCGCCGGAGCCCCTCCAGGGCTTGGTTGGGCCATCGGCCATCGTCATCAGCTGCGGGGCTGCACCAGGGGTGTGTTCGGATCATTTGCAGCAGCTGAGGAGGACCGGAGTTCACGCAGGAGGCCGGCGAAGTTCGCCGGGACGCAGTTCTTCCTCCATCTTCCAGAGCCGTCCGATGCACCCTCTGCTCCAGTTCTCATCCTCGCCGTCCATCTGTTAAGGAGCAGCGACCGTTGATCCATCTGAGGGCGCATCGGAACCGTCCGTAGCAGAGGAGAGAGAGGCCCGGAGCCCAGCACCGCTCGATCGTCCACGTGCCTCTCCCTTGACCGTCGATCAGAGCCAAAGGCCAAAGGAGTGAAGCGCCAGCTGTTCCGAGCCGTCCGATCACCACGTGGCGTCCATCTGACCGGTCGGCGAATAAAGGGGTAAATATCGTAGGGCCCCCTCGTAGTTTGCCATTTCCTTTTTAGTACTGTAATTATTTTTAGAAACTTTTCACTTAGGGTTATTTGCAGTATGGACCTCGTGCTTTATTTTAATTGCATGTATGCCCCTGTGTGTGTGTGACCACGTGCGTCGTCACGTGTGTATCTGGGCATTTTACATATTTCGTCCTGTAGATCTGGGATGTTATTCATTGAATGAAATGTTTTGTTTATTTGCAAATATACCCCTGTGAATGCTTTATTTCCGCATGTGCGAATTTATTGGGTTTTTTGCAATTTCGACCCTGGGCTTTTGATACGGGTTATCAAATAGCCCTTGGACTTAGTTTTTCTTGCAATTTGGTCCCTGTGTGCCCCAGCCACGCGCCACGCACGTGACTTGCTGGGTATTTTTGCACCTAGGCCCCCGGGAATCTTTGGGTATTTGCACTTAGGTCCCTGTGCACAGTGCCCCTCCTTTATTTTTGAATAAAATATCAAACGACCTCCAAATCTAATGAGATTTTGACACATGGCTCCTGCCATGGTGTAAGAATTTCTATGATTTTTGAGGACATTTTTGATTTCATTTATTATTTTTAAAAATTCAAAAACCTCCTTTTTAGCCACTGTCTAGGTTTAAAAATAACAAAAAAATATAAAAACATCCCCAAAAATTTCCAAAAAAATCAGATACTGTAGTTTGCTTGTTGTTTGATTTTCTAGCCAATTTTGGCTATTTTTCATCATTTAAAAACCCTAAAAATTGAAAAACCCTAAAAACTCATAAAAATTATAAAAATTAAATTAAAAATCCAAAAACAATAATTAGGGTGCCTAAATTTTCCTTATTCTTTCTAGATTATAGGAAAATTACCTTTAGGGCTTTTTGAGATGCAAGAGTATTTTATTTTTGGGTCTTAAGCCTTGCTGGACAGTACCCTCTGTTTTTCGCATTGTTTGATTTTTTATAAATAATTTATCCATTAGAAAAATTCCAAAAATTCACCAAAAACAGTAAAAAACTTAAAAACTTAAAAACAATTTTTCCTTGATTTTTGCATCATTTTTGGTGTGTTTAATAAATTGTGGAAGTTGCCTTGTTTTTCCTTTCTCTCATTTTCTCATCATTTAAAAAAATCTAAAAAATTATAAAAACAAATAAAAACACTAAAAAAAAAAGACTCCCTTGGATTTCTGACTACATCGTAGGCCGCAAGGCCAATCTGTGCTCCTTGTGTTCGACCCTGGGAGCTATACCAGGTTAATCCTATAGCTAGATCGCTCTATTTTGTGCTTGCTTGTGTTTATCTCTGTGAGTGGTTGATTATTTTTCTTGATTGACGCATTCGAGTGACTGAGGTCGCAACGACCTCATTTTATACCTTTACCTCAGTTGTTCGGGATTTTGCGTAATCAGGAAGCTGCGGCCCTCCGCGTCTACTGGAGGCCTCCGATGACTCAATGGAGCTCCGAGGAGTTCTGAGAGTCGGGCGGAGGCAGAGCTGCTGAACCCAATGGTCCGAGCCCTCAGAGGGCTTGGATGAACCTGTAAAGTGCACCCAGCAAGCTCGCGGGTCGAGGGCAAACTGACTCAACCCCGTTAGGCATGGTGAAAGTGGTCGGGGAGTCGGTTCGGGCGAGCTCTGGTGAAGGGGTGGACGGAGGAGCTCGAACCCCAGCTCCTGTGCGAGCTGGGTTGAGTGGAGGGGCGTAGAACGTGCGCGGGAGGAAGGCGGAGGCGATGGTGGATTCCGATGATCGAACGGGAGGGTGAGGTGGTCGGAATCAGCGAAAATCGACGGCGGCGCGGATTGGGGCTAATCGGAAATTAAAGAACTAGAGACAAAATCTAAGCTACCTGGGTGGATGGGTCGACTGGGGACGAGCGTAGGCAGCTCTGGGTCCTTGCCTCAAGGACCGTCGTCGTCCGAGGCTCTGGCTCCTGCTCTGGGCGGAGCACGGCGGAGCAAACTTCGCCGGATCAGTGTCCCCTCACTCCTTCCTCGCTGCAACACCCTCTGGGGCGAGCTGTCACTCTCGGCAAGACGGTGGAGGTCACTGGTGGGGGAGTGAATGAGCCAAAGATGCGCAATAGGGTGGCGGAGCTCAACCTTTATACGGTGGCAGGTCCGGGAAGATTCGAGCGGGTAGGGCAGTGTGAAGCGCGGATCCCGAAGCGGGCACCCCGGTGAGGGTGCCGGATCTGTCACGGTCAAGATGGGACCCGGGGTTTAGGGGGATGGTGATCGGGTTTAGACGCAGTAATCGGGAGAAAATCGGGTCACCCACCTAAAGCCCGTGAGAGGTGGTCCTTGGGGTGGGGGAGTTGACCGGGCGGTCAACAACCCCCGTGGACCAATGGAAATCAGCACGTGTAAAACATTTAGAAATTAAATTAAAAATAACAAATGGCCGAATTATTAAAAAGTCAAAACATGAAATATTTTTTTTTATTTTTTCTATTTTTTGGTGATTTTAATTATTTTTCAAAATGAAAATAGGGTATTTACATAATAGGGCTATATATAGGTATATGTACAATATGTCTTTTTAATTTTTGATTTTTAATTTATTATTTTTATACACTTTTATTCCCATGTTTATTTTTATTTACTTATAGTATAAAATTAGGAATAAAAAGATATTTTTATTTTATTTTTATTATTTATATACATAGGTGAACTAAATAGATATATATCTCTATGTACATGGTATATTTACAATGTATTTTTGGGTTTTAAATTTGTTATTTTTATTTTGTTTTTGTTTTAATTGTTTTATTTTATTTATTTACACCATAAAATATAGAGTATTTACAAATTTTATAAAAATTAATTTTATTTATTTATAAGGTGAAATAAATCTAAGTGTGGTTATATACATGGTGAATGTGCACAAGTGATGTTTTTGTTTTCTTTTTAATTTTTCTATTTTTATCTTGATTTTATATTTATAAATATATACAAGTATTTACAATCCCATTTTATTCTATTTTTGGAGGAAAATATTTTTATTATATTTACAAATATATTTACACACATGAGCCCCTATCTCCCTCTACTTTGGCTTTTATGCGGTCAGGCTCAATGCTGAGCCCTCCCTTGGGATTAGGTCGCTCAATATTTATTCTAAATATTTCCCTTTTTTTCTTTTTTTGTTCTTTATTCTTTTATTTTAGCACAAAAACATGCTAATTATTACTATTTACACCATGCATGCTTTTGGTAATTATTTATATTTACAAATATATACATGTATTGGCAAAGGTTTTTGTAGCTAAAATATAAGAATAAAGAGTGATGAATGAGTATTCATCACCCCCTATACTTAACTTTGCTAGTCCCTTAGCAAACACTTATTTGAAAAAGAAGTGAAAAGAAGAAAGAAAAAGAAAAAGATAAGAATGTACATGGATCAAGGTTGATTATTAAACTTGCCTTCATTAACTTGAGGTATGGATCTCGATCAGATCTTTGGATTATTAATGTGTCGGAACCTTATTTGAACTTATGCCTAAAACTCAACAGCCTCTAAGTTCCACTAATCTCTAATCAAGACTCCTCAATGCTCCAGATCAGAACAAGTCATCAATCACAAACCCTGAAGACCATGAATCTTTCCTTGTCCTGTGAATGTGAGGTATAAGCTCTCCACCTCAGAAATGGCAACTTGACAACCCTCCCCAACAAGGTAACTCTATGACCTCAGTCTGGCCACTCTTTCCTCGAGGAGCGGGGTATTCCCTTCTAAGTTCAAGTTCAACCGGCTCAAGAAGAGGAGGAAGAAGAGAATGAACCATGGCCAGTGTAGCCATGTATCCTTGGGAGCTTGACCAGTGTAGCCAAGTCTCCCTGCTGCAAGCTACATAAGGTGGGACATGGATCTCAAGCTTTGCTTATTGCACTATATATACATACTCCGGTGGGATTATCATTTTCTCTCAGACCCACCACTTTTTTGGAGTTATTTTCTTTTTGCATTTTTTTTCAAGTGCATCTATACAACATATACATGTGCAGCATATATACAAGGAGTTTTTCCTCTTGAGCCAGTAGACTATCCCTCTTTTGAAGCTTTATTGCAACCCACAACTCCCGTCGTTAGACCTCATGGCAACCAGACCAAGTTGAGACGCACTTCCTTCACTAAAAGAAGAAGAGAGGTTCCGCCTAGAAGTACTACCCTCATATGCTACCCCAAGTCAAGGAAGACTGCCTCCTCACCACCTCATACGTAGAGAGCTCGGTGCAAAGTGCTGGTGTCCAAGTAAAGCCATTGTCCCTATGAGTCATGTGTTGTTGTTAAGTGCTCTACTTAGGCTCATTGAGATGACATGTGATCATAGCCTAGTGGACTCAAAGAATTAAGTCACCATGGACCTGAAAAGCCTTAAACCTAAGCCCTATAAGGTTCCTCTTATAAATTAGGTGGATTAAGATCTTAATCAAGCTCCATTTCTCAATTTAATTCTAGGCTAGTTTAAATGTCAACTATTATCCAGAAAAACTATATACATAAGTACAAAAGATGCTATTTACACAAATTTTACAATCATGCAAAATTTTTGAAAAATGTTTTGAAATCATGAATGGATGATGCATGAAGTGCAAGTTTTGCAAAAGGTATTTACACACATTTACACAAGATTTTTGCAAACTTTTGATTTTCAAAACATTTTGGAAAAATTTTGTACTATATACATAATTTTGATACAAAAATATTTACACAAGCTTTACACAAAAAAGATTTTTGAAAACATTTTTACAAAAATAATTTGTACACTAGCTATTTATGTGCAAATAAAAGAATGTTTATGTACATGAAAATTTTTTATTTTTGTGATTTTTTAGGGTTTTTAGCCATTTTTATTTATTAACACACTCACACAAAGTACGAGTTATGGCTAAAGTATATATGAAATATATACACACCCCCTATACTTAGCTCGAACGATGTCCTCAGAGTCAAGAGCGATGAAGAAGACATAACTCGTGCTAGGTATAGGGAAGTGAAAAGGAAGGCTATATACAAAGACGAATGAATGAATAGAAGGTCAAAAGACTCTCGGCTTTTCCCCCTATACTTAGGATCAAGTAATCCTAAGTATAGCAGGATGTATACTAAGGGAAAACCGAGTGGAGAATGTACAGAGTCTACCCCCCCATACTTAGGGTAAAATATCCCTATGTATAGGCAGCAAAACAGGGGTATACAGAAACAAAAGAAATACCCAAAGGTCCTACATCCCCCCTATACTTAGGGTAAAGTACACCCTAAGTATAGCATAATCAAAGGATGAATAAAGGGATGTGGGACTAAAGAATGCGATGATATGGACATCTGGATCTATACAAGTCGGAAGATCAGTGAAAATCAGGCGTGAGATGCATTAGATGTGAGTCAAAGACCACATCTCACACAAAATGAATCGGGGCAACATTAACGACCCGCGGCTCATGATCTAGGAATGGCTTGAGCCGCTGGCCGTTCACTCGAAAGGTACTCTCAGAAGACAACTCGGATATATCAATGCTACCGTTGTCGTGTACCATTCTCACCAAATAAGGTCCCTTCCACTTGCTCTGTAGCTTCCCTGGAAATAAACGAATCCTCGCATCAAACATCCATACTCTTTGTCCAGGCTCAAAATGCTTGTGGCTGATGTGAGAATCATGCCACTCCTTCACTCTCTCCTTATAATGTAGGCTGTTTGAGAAGGCGGTATCTCTCAACTCCTCCAGGGCTGCTAACTCTGCCCTCCTCTGGTCTCCTACACCATCTGGATCCATAAGTATCTCAGTGACTGCCCAAAGTGACCTGTGCCTCAGCTCAACAGGTAAATGGCACGGCTTGCCATATACGAGGCAAAAGGGAGACGTGCCCAATGGTGTCTTGAAAGACATCCTATATGCCCACAAGACCGAGTCCAAAAGCTGTGACCAATCCTTTCGGTCAGGGCAGACGACTTTCTGCAGTATAGTCTTGATCTCCCTGTTCGACGCCTCGGCTAGACCATTCGTTTGTGGATGGTAAGGTGTAGCAACGCGATGGTCTATGCCGAACTCGCTAGCAAGGGCCTTCACCTGGTCGTTGATGAAGTGAGACCCCCCATCTGAAATCAATACTCGAGGTACCCCGAACCGCGTGATGATATGCTTTCTCAAAAATCTGCAAACTGTCCTCGCATCAGCGGCTCGGGCGGGGATGGCCTCAACCCAACGACTAACATAATCTACGGCCAACAGAATGTACTCAAATCCCTGACTCTTAGGGAATGGACCCATGAAATCGATGCCCCATGCGTCAAAAACCTCACAGAAGTGAATGGGCTGCATCGACATCATATAACGCTGTCCACAAGTGCCCATCCTCTGACAGTCAGTACACCTCTTCACGAACTCATCAGAGTCCTTGAAGAGGGTAGGCCACCACAAGCCGGATTGGAGCACTTTCTGTGTCGTTCTCCTCCCAGAATGATGTCCTCCTGCCTCAAGCTTGTGGCAGTACGTGAGGACGCTTTGGTGCTCCTCCTGAGGAATGCACCTACGCCAGACGCTATCCCCTCCTTCGTGGTAAAGGATGGGATCCTCCCAGTGGTAGGACTTGGCCTTCGCAAGGAAGGTCTCAAGCCTCTGCCTGGGCCAATCTTGTGGGACTTTCCCAGCAACGAGAAAGTTCACAATATCGGCATACCATGGGAGTGAGGCGATAGCAAGGATCGCCTCATCTGGGAAGGTCTCACAAATGGGATCAATATGCTCGGACTCCTCAGGCTGCTCTAAACGGGAGAGATGATCCGCCACCACATTCTTGACTCCAGGCTTATCCTTGATCTCAATGTCGAACTCCTGGAGTAGAAGGATCCATCTAGTCAGTCTGGCATTGGCATCCTTCTTTGCCATGAGGTATCGGATGACGGTGTGATCAGTGTACAAGGTCACTCTAGATCCAATGATATAAGATCGGAACTTATCTAGGGCGAACACTACGGCTAGCATCTCCTTCTCTGTGACTGTATAATTCCGCTGGGCGGAATCCAATGTGCGGCTAGCGTAGTGGATAGCAAAGGGGGCTCCATCCCTCCTCTGTCCAAGCACGGCCCCCACGGCAAAATCGGAGGCATCCGTCATGATCTCGAATGGGAGAGACCAATCAGGCGGCTGAAGAATAGGAGCCTCTATGACACACTGCTTGAGAGTCTCGAAGGACGAAAGACACTTGTCATCGACAAGGAACTCGGTGTCTTTCGTCAAGAGGTCAGTCACCGGCCGGGCAATCCTGCTGAAATCATGAATAAATCGTCGGTAGAAACCGACGTGCCCCAGAAATGACCGTAACTACCTCAAATTGGACGGCGGTGCGAGTTTTCTAATGACATCTACCTTGGCCGGATCAACCTCCATGCCCCTGTTGGAGATGATGTGGCCAAGCACCGTCCATTGAGTCACCATGAAGTGACTCTTCTCCCAAGAAAGCACCAAGTGGACCTCTATACATCGCTGGAGTATTCAGTCTAGGCAGTCAAGACAGGAGTCGAATCCGTCGCCGTAAACCGAGAAATCATCCATGAAGACCTCCAAACACTCCCCTACCATGTCCGAAAAGATCGACATCATGCATCTCTAAAATGTCGCAGGGGCATTGCATATCCCAAATGGCATGCGTCGGAAGGCGTATGTGCCGAAGGGACAGGTAAAGGTGGTCTTCTCCTGGTCCTCAGGGGTGATGGCTACCTGGTTGTAGCCCGAGTACCCATCCAGAAAACAATAATGGCTCTTCCCTGCCAGTCTCTCAATGATCTGGTCAATAAAAGGCAGGGGGAAATGATCCTTCTTGGTGGCCTGGTTGAGTCTCCTGTAGTCAACACAGACCCGCCAAGAAGTGGGTACTCGTGTAGCAATCTCCTCTCCCGACTCACTGATCACAGTCGTGATGCCCGTCTTCTTGGGCACCACATGCAAGGGGCTGACCCACTTGGAGTCGGAAATGGGATAAATAAAATCTGCGCTCCACCATTTCGAGATTTCCTTCATGACGACCTCTCTCAAATTGGGGTTCAGCCGCCAGTGGAAACTCACGCGACGGCTTCGCCCCATCCTCGAGATAGATATGGTGGGAGCAACGTGATGGACTAATCCCATGGAGATCTGCTACGCTCCATCCGATTGCCTTGCGGTTCTTTTCAAGAACCCCCATCAAACGGGATTCTTGCTCTCCAGTCAGATCGGCGGAGATGATGACTGGGTACATCTCAGGCTCGCCCGCAAGGAATCGATACTTCAGCGAAGTAGGGAGCGGCTTCAGCTTTGGACAGCTGGGTGCTGGTGGATCTGGCCTCGAAAGAAGATGCGTGTATGCTGCCAAATCTGCCTGGGAGAATGAGAACGTACTCTCACAAACTGGACCTGAAGAAGGCTGCTCAACTGAACTCTCTCTGATCTGCTCGGCATCTACCTCCTCCTCAGCTGAAGGCTCTGTGGAACTCAGGTCTGGCATGTAATCCTCGCAATCTGCCCAATCAGACTCTGAATCCGAGGGATCTGCATCAAATAAGGTGGCATCAGCACCACCGTCACAAAAATCCGTGTCGCGGTCAAGAACCTGCTCTGCTGCCACTGAAGTATCCTGAACCAGGGCTGTGCTCTCCAAGCTCTCCTCTACTATCATCTCTGCATCAGCGGTTTCTGAAAATGAGAGGATGGCCTGTGCTGCTGGGTCTGCCCATACTGCCTCATCGTCTGTGATCACAAAGTCGCAGTCCTGGTGGATGTCTAGCCCGACATCTGTCAGCTGCTCTGCATCTGAACTGGTCTCTGAGCATGATCTCTCTCTGGCTCTGTAGTCCTCGACCGTCTCTATTTGTACACTTTCGCCCTCGACGCGAAAGTATACCTTCCCGCTATCATGGTCAGTCACCGCCTTGGCTGTGGCCAAGAATGGACGATCGAGAATGATGGGGGTATCAGTCACTGAATCAGGGATCTCCATGTACAACACTACGAAGTCCACGGGGACATGCAGGCCCTGAATAGTGACGACAACGTCTCGCAACAACCCCTTCGGCCTCTTGACAGATCGATCAGCAAACTGAAGGACTGTCCTGCTCTGTCTAAGAGTGCCCAACTCGAAGCGGTCGAGAAGGGCTGCCGGAAGGAGGTTGATAGACGATCCGCTATCCAATAGAGTCCGGTCGAACCTCTGCTCTCTAATATAACACCTGACATATGGGGCTCCTGAATCTTGCCTCTTGGCTGGCAGACGGTTCTGGATCGTGAAGCACGTGGCTTTCGTCAGCACATGGATCTCTGAGTGATGGTTCCTCCTCCTCCTCCTGACTGTAGTCCTGTCTCTCAACGAACGCTGAAGAAGGGGAATGTGCTGCAAAGCCTCCTGAAGAGTCAGCTGGATATGGAAACAATCAATCATGCTCTGGTTGAACTCTTCCTGCTCTCTCTTTTTTGGATCTTTTTCTTTTTTCTCCCCTTCCCCATCTGAAGGGATCTAGGGAAGGGGATAATTGGGTCCTTCTCAGATGAAGGACTAGGAAAAGGTCTAGACGGCTCGACGACCGGATCCACACATACATCAAGCACCACAGTGGGACCAAAAAAAACCAAACCTTTTCCTTTATTCACAACATGGTTCCGAGATACATCAGAATGAGGAAAAACTACAGCTCTCTCAGAATGAACTCTGGTGGTCTCAGTACAACCACTGGCTGGCTGAACTGGACGTCTCACGGCCTCAGTACCGTGCTCTGGCTCGGCATCTCGGGTGGCATCAATACCTGAAAAGTGAGAAAACGAGAGCCGCTAAATAGCGGTCTGACAAGTCAGACTCACTGTCGCTGATGCGACTGCTCAAACTTCCTCGGTCTTCAACAATTAACCCACACAATCAATCAGAGAATGAACAGCAAGGATTAAAATTTATTATACCCTACTAAAGATGTACAATGGCAAGCAAGTAGGGGTCGAACTCAAGAAGCAAAGGTGTAGAGCATAGATAAAAATCCAAACCTAAGTCTAACAAGCTACTTAACCAATCTAGAATTTTTGTGGGATTTAATTTTATTTTTTTTTATTTAATTTTTGATTTTATATTTTTGTATTTTGATTTTTAATTTATTGATTTTTTTATCTTCTTTTTTTTTCTATTTTATATATTTTTTATTTTCTTTTTCAATGTTGGAAAATAAAGACAATGTAATAAAATGGAGAAAGAGCTATTTATAAAAATAGATAAAAATGTTCAAAAATTACCAAATAAACTATTTTTGGTCTTTTTAAGATTTTTTACTGTTTTTGAGCTTTTTTGGGTATTTTTCTAAATATTTTTGGTATTTTTAATTAGCGAAATAAAGAAAACAGTGAATAAAATGCAAGGCTGAAACTAAAATGGAGAAATAAAATAGCAAACAGTAACAAAAATTCTCCAAATTAATTTTCACCTAAAGATAATAAAACAAAGAAAATTCAGGAAAAGAAAACACGATTTTTGGATTTTTTATGAATTTTATAATTTTTTATGATGGTTTTTAGAGTTTTGTGATTTTTAGGAGTTTGGTTTTATAATTTTTAATGATTTTTGGTCTGAAATTAAAACACACTAAAAGGAACAAAATATATTTTTTTGGGATTTTTCTGGAGTGTTTTTATATTTTTTTATGGATTTTATAAGCTAGACAGTGCTGAAAATAAATGTTTTTGATTTTTAATAAATATAAAAATACAATAAAGTCAAAAACTAAAATGATAAGTTAAAGTACACATGTCCAGAAGCTTAACCCTATTTTTGTGGAATTTTTGGACTTAAAATGATAGGTTAAATAAACACAACAAGCATCCAATCAATACACAGGCCTGGCAGGGGTATGCATGCAATTATAAAAATATCCAGGGGCTCAGATGCAATTTCCACCAAAAAGGCACGCACATCTCACGTGAAACACCATTCACAGGGGCATAATTGTAATTAAAGAAAACCGGCTGGGCATACATGCAAAATTTCCAAAAACATATTATATATCCTACGCACAGGGACGAAATTGCAAATACACAAAAGTTCTGGGCCTAACTTGCAAAATACCCAAAAGTCACACGCCACCGTCACGTGAGGTGACGTGGCGTGGACTGAAGTGCAAATAGTGAGAACGTGAGGGTCTGCATGCAAATATTACAAAACTTTTTAAACTACAACTGAAAGTTACTGGACTAAAAAGTAAATACAAAAATTCGTGGGTTAAAAATGCAAAATACCCACAGGGCGCGATCCAGCGGTCGATGGCGAGGCTTTTGGACACGTGGCGCAGATCGGACGGCGGCACGGCTGAGGGGATCGGACGGTTGGCGTCGCGTCTGGAGCAGAGGACCGATCCTACGGCGGGGAGAGGTTCACGAAGAACTCCTCCCCGGCGAACTTCGGGTGGCGATGGCGGCCGACACACGGCCGCTCCGACCCCAGGATCAAGGGAAAAAGGATCATGGGATCCTTCCGCGTCGATTGGTGGTCTCCGGCGAGGCGGAGGCGGCGCGAGGTGCTCGGACGAGGAAGGTCGCCTGGAGGTGCTTCCCTGGAACTTCGAGGCTCGATAGCGCCTTCGTTGGACTTCTTTCCTGCAGGGTTAGAAGCACGGCAAAAAGGGGGTGCTCGGAGGGCTCTCCGATGGTCGGATGGAGGCGAGAGGTGCCTGGGATGAAGAGCTCCGGCGAGCGGCGGAGAGAGGAGCTCGATGGCTCGATCTGAGCGAGATCGAGGGACCTGGAAGGGTGCGGCGTGGTGACGAAGCGGAGAGAGACAGGATGGAGGTGTTTAGGACAGTGATGAATACCCATTCATTACTCTTTATTCTTATATTTTAGCTACAAAACCTATGCAAATGCATGTAGATATTTGTAAATAGGAAAAATTAGCAGAAGCATGCATTTTGTAAAGATCTATAATTAGCATGTTTTTGTGCAAAAATAAAAAGAATAAAGATTAAAAAGAAAAAGAGGGAAATATTTAGAATAAATATTGAGCAACCTAACCCAAGGGAGGGCTCAGCATGGGCCTGACCGCATAAAAGCCAAAGTAGAGGGAGATAGGGGCTCATGTGTAAATATTTGTAAATAAATAAGATTATATTTTCCTCACCCAAAAATATGCTTGTACATATTTGTATATATTTAGAAAATATTAAAAATAAAATAAAAATTTGAAAATCAAAAAGATCAAAAATACCCTTTCACCATGTACATAGACCTTGCTTCCTTATTTATTTAACCTTATAAATAAATAAAATTATTTTCTAAACTTTTTGTAAATATTCTATGTTATATATTGTAAATACATAAAATAAAAAGAATCAAAACAAAAATCAAATAAAAATAACAAAATTAAAATAACAAAAACATATTGTACATATACCATGTATATAGTTGTACATAACTATTTATTTCACCTATATACATAAATAATAAAAACCAAATAAAAAGACCCTTTTATCCCTTATTTTATTCTATAAATAAATAAAATATAAAATAGGAATAAAATTGTACAAAAATAATAATTAAAAATCAAAAATAAAAAACCAACATATTGTATATATACCTATGTATAGCTATATATTGTAAATACCTTATTTTTATTTCCAAAAATTAATTAAAAATCACCAAAAAATAGAAAAAAATAAAATAAAAATATTTCATGTTTTGGGTTTTTACAAAATCGGGCCCTAGCTACCTTGAATTTGAGTTTCAAAACCCGGCCACGTGGCCCATCCTCATTGGGTCCTGGGGATGTTGACCGCCCGGTCAACTGGCCCCCCCAGGACCACTTCCCACGGGTTCGAGCGGCCAACCCGATTTCTCCATTTTATACCCGCTCGACCCGATTGCCTAACACCCTAACCCCGGCTCTGTTTGACACCTCCCACATCCGACACCCTCGCCAGGCATCTACCTCGGGGTCCGCGCGCCTCCATGACCCTACCCCAGCTCCAGCATAGTCTCCTCGACCGCCCAGGTAATCCCTTAGCTTCCCTATTTAGCCTAATTTCCACTTTGCCCCAATCCGCTCCGCCGCCGTGTTCCATCGATTCCGACCACTTCCCGCGTCCGTTCGATCATCGGAACCCATATTCACCTCTGCCTTCCCTCCGCGCACCTTCTCCGCCCCTCCGTTCAACCCAGCTCGCACAGGAGCTGGGATTCGAATCCCCTCGCCGTCGCTTCGCCGGGATTCATCCGCTCCAACGCACAGACCACCTCCACGACACCTAACCGGGTCGAGGCATTTTGCCCTCGACCCGCGAAGCTTCTGAGCTACTTTGCAGGACCAGAGGAGGCCATCTGAGGCCTCCCGACATTCGGGCCAGGAGCTTCTCCTCCGACGACCTTGCCGGAGCCTTCCAGGGCTCGGCTGGGCCATCGGAGACCACCATCAGCTGCGGAGCTTCATCGCGCATCTTCTCCGATCTCCGGAGGCAGCAGACGAGGACCACCGCGCACGCACGAGGCCGGCGAAAGTCGCCGGCGACTTGTTCTTCCAGATCCCTCGTCCACCGTCAGATCGACCTCGACGCTCCAGTTTAGATCTCGCCCGTTCATCCACGGAGCAGCACTGACCATCGGATCCTCCTGGGGTCGATCTTCACCGTTGAGCAGCGAGGTTGAGCCACGACGCCTCTCAGCCGTCGGATCTAGCACGTGGTTGCACCTCGTCCATCCGATCCGAGCCCGGCCTTCTTCGCAGACCCACGTTGCAGCACCACCGTCTGATCTTCCACGTGGACGCGTTCCAGCCGTCGGATTGACTCGAGGGTTCTCCTTTGGTGGGCGACGCACCATCTCAGCCATCCAACCTGCCACGCGTCGTGCATCCGACCCTCGATATTAATAAAAGGGGTAATTTATCCTTAGGCCCCCTTTCTTTTATGCATTTAGTTTCAGTCCTGTAACTATTTAGCGTAGTTCTTTTATTTCTGTGGAAATTGCATAGAGGACCCTGAGCTTAATTTTGTTTGCATTTATGCCCCTGCCTGTGTGAGTCACGTGCTTCGCCACGTGTTTTATTGGTGTAATTGCAACCTTAGCCCCTGTAGTTCTGGATGTTTATGAATGAATGAAATCTTTTTAGTAATTGTATATATGCCCCTGTGAGTGTTTAATTGTGCATGTGCGTTTATTTGGTGGGTTAATTGCAACACAGCCCCCTAGACTTTTGGTACGAGTTACCAAAAGGTCCTCGGGACTTGTTTTATTTACAAAGAGGTCCCTGAGTGCCCCAGGCATGCGCCACACGCGTGCGTTGCTGGGTATTTTGCACCTGGACCCCCAGAACTTCGTGTATTTGCACTTTAGTCCCTGTGCATAGTGCCCTCTTTTGATTTTTGAATAAAATATCAAATCTCCTCCAAATTCGATGAAAATTTGACACATGGCTCCTGCCATGTTGTAGGATTTTTGAGAATTTTTGAGGACATTTTTGAGTTTATTTGTTATTTTTAAAAATTCAAAAACCTCTATTTCATCCACTGTCTAGTTTTAAAAATCCCAAAAAAATATAAAAACCCCCTTAAAAATTCTATAAAAATTAGGTACTGTTTCTTTTGTGTTCCTTGATTTTCTAGCCAATTTTGGCTATTTTTCATTGCTTAAAAACCATAAAAACTTAAAAACACCTAAAAAGTCATAAAAATCATATTAAATAATCTAAAAACCCAAAAACAATAATTTTGGTACTCAAATTTTCCTTGTTTTCTCTAGTATACAGGAAAATTACCTCGAGGCCCTCTTGAGATTTTTAGATATTTTATCTAGGGATTTTGGGCCTGGCTGGACAGTACCCATCCTTTTTGTTACTGTTTGATTTTTAGTAAATAAAATACACATCAGAAAAATCCCAAAAATTCACCAAAAACACTAAAAAACCTAAAAAACATAAAAACATTTTTGTTTGAATTTTTGCTTGATTTTTGACACATTTAATAATTAGCTAAAGCTTGCTTGCTTTTGTGCTTCCTTTGTTTTCTCCACATTTAAAAATCCAAAAAAAATATAAAAATCACTAAAAATCATTAAAAATACTTGTCTTTTATTTTATTTTATTTCTACTACTTCGTAGTCCTTTGGCCAATCCGTGCTCCTTGAGTTCGACCCTGGGTGCTATACCAGGTTAATCTCATAGCTGGACCGCTATCCGTTGTTTTGATCGACCTTTGATTTATTGAGTGGTCCGATATTTTTCTTGATTGACACATCCGAGTGATTGAGGTCGCAACGACCGTCTCAGTTACCTGATTGCCTTAGTTGCTCGGGTTTTTGTGTTTATCAGAATGGCACCGTTGCCGGGGAGCATGGCTTAGTAGTTCTTTCTATTTTCATTTTCGTTTTATTTTCGCGGCTTTTTGCGGCTTTTCGGAGCTCGCGGCTTTTCACGGTTTTTGTTTATAGTTTCTTTTTGTTTTATTTTGCTTTATTTTTGTTTTCTTTTGTTTTTGTTTTTGATTGATTTTGTGTGTTTATTTTATTTTATATTTTTGCATATATACCCTTACCTTTATTTTCATTTCTTTTTCCTTTTTATTTGATTATTTTTGCTGGTCTGACCACTTGTCTCTGTCTCTTGCGAGGGCCCGAGGATCGCGGAGGCGACTTTCGAGGAGCCGACGCAACCGCAGAACTTGGAGGCGGCTTCTTTCTCTACGAAGCCGCAGGAGAGAGCGGGAGGGAGAGAGTTGAGTGGGTGAGGTTAGACTAGGTTTTTATTTCATTTATATTATTATTGTAATAATACAGGGACAGGACTTGGACACTTTTGTGACTTGACCGTAGCGGGTCTGTTTCGCCGAGCACCGGTGTGCTCGGGGGACCCTTTAGGACCTTCGCGGTTTTTCGCGGCTTTTTCGTGGTTTTATTTTTCTTTTATTTCTGTCTTTTCCGGTTTTTCGCGGTTTTTGCTCGAGCCCCTAGATTTAGGATTTTCTGGTGAATGTGCCGTAATTAGTAGGATCCACACACCTAATTGCATATCTGTTCCCATAAATCGATTAATTGGACCTACTTAAAAACCATAATAAAAATAACTGATTCATTTGCCTCCGTAGCCTATGTGCCGCAGCCCGTCCTGTAAAGCGCTTACTCCTACCCCCGATTTGTCGGACAGAGGAGGGACGGGCCAAGACCGGACTCTTTGGCTTAGAGGTCGGTGACCGGTTAGACGGTTCTTCGCCAGAAGTTGCTCGTTTAGGACTCGGCTTTTCCCGCTGCATCATCTAGGTTAGTTTATTTTCAGTCTTTACTTTTATGCGCGGATCATATTGCATGTAGAGAGCTGGAGACAGGTACGCATTTCTGACTTTGCATGCATCATTGATTTATCGTGCATCGGCTTTTTCGTCTTCTCTCCCCTGTTTTGGAATTAATAATCAGGAGAACCGAAAAATTCGTTAGGCCTTTTGTTTGCTTTGAAAAATATTAAAAAAGTGAAACCATAAAATTGGGACTGCTAAAATTATTGATCTAAAAACCGCTCACCCTAAAAACTTTGTCTTGGGGAGAGCAACCCCCTCATTGATTGGTTTGGATGCGCGAGAGAGTGACCCGCACCCTAGGTAGAGCCCCCCGTTGCTAGTCCCGACTGATTACCGACTCTTCCGTGCGAGCCAGTCGGTTGGGTTAGCATCGGATATCCCAACAGGTCACGTAAGCGCTCTGATATTCTGTTTGTTCACCAAAATAAAATCGACAAGATAATTTGACCGAACTTTCACGGTCTTCAGCTCGCGTTGCGTTGGTGAACCGGGGGTTTGTTTTCTGATCGTAATTTTTCCAGATCTCATCCGCCTTACTTGCCAAATCAAGATGATGGGTAGACGGTCTCTTAGGCAGCCTCTGGCTGCACCGCTTTCGGGCGCGTCTACCTCATCATCTAGGTTGGCTCGCGAGAGCTCAGACCCGCTCTCCGAGTCCGAGTACGACTCCACCCTGTTCCCCCTCGACCCCCTTTCTGATCTACCTGAGAGACACGAGCCCGAGGAGAGATTGATACATTTGACAACACCTGAGTTGGGCTCGTTTGATTTTGCAGACGTTGACATGGCCGGAGCCGGCAGTTCAGACGATCACTCCCGTCAGCCAGAGCATATTGTACTAGACCAGGGAGCGATCAACTCCACCCTGATCGCGTCACTCAATACAGTCCAGCAGCAGCTCCGCGATCAGGGAGCATTTATGATTGAGATGAGGAGAGAGTTGGAGAGGCTCAGAGCAGAGCGAGATGAGCAGAGCGAGCCCGAGGAGATACCGGATGTAGAGGCCCGAGCCGCAGCAGCAGCAGCCGCAGCCGCCACCGCAGCGGCAGCAGCCGCGGGAGGAGGAGGACCACCTAGACCGATGCGGGAGTTGCACAACCCCGGATCTACACTGATGTACCATTGGGTGGTGGTACCTGCTATCGTGGGGGACTTCAAGTTCCCCCCGAACACCCTGCAGATGCTTCCTATCGTTTTCACGGACTCGCCACTGAGGAGCCCCACCTTCACCTCCAGGAGTTTCTGATGATCTGCAGTACTGTCCACGACCGGCATGTGGACCAGGACACGATCCGGATGATAGCCTTCCCATTTTCACTGGCAGATAGAGCAGCCACCTGGCTGAAGCATCTTGGGAGGTTTGTCTATACCTGGGAGCAGCTCCGCACCGAGTACTTGAACAAGTATTATCCACTCGGGCGGACGAATGCAGCGAGGGCCCTAATCAGCAACTTCTCCATGTTCCCAAACGAGCAGTTTCACGAGGCTTGGGAGAGGTTCCGAGAGCTCCTGGACAGATGCCCGCACCACGACATCACGAAGCCGAACCTTGTGCAGAGCTTCTTTAGCGGGTTGACACCAGAGCTTTAAGGCCTGGTGAATGCTTCTTGCGGCGGGTCCTACTTCGCCAAGGACCATGACCAGGTCTGGGCCATCTTCGAGGAGATGGCTGAGAACTATATGGTGATGTCTCAGACTAGGTTGTATACTCAGAAGACCCAGCCACATCAGCCAGGACCCGTGCAGTACCAGAGGATAGCACGGGTAGATGCAGGTCCATCCAGTACGTCCGCAGCAGCAGCAGCACAGGCAGAGTCTTCAACTGCGGACATGGGCATTATCAGCGAGAAGCTGGACCGCATGGAGCTGATAGAGAAGAAGCAGTGCCAGAGTATCACGCAGATGGAGCAGATGGCACAGGTTCTGAGCGACATGAAGACACAGCTCATGTGTCTCCAGGAGGCACAGACGGCTTCTCAGCCCCGTCTTCAGTCGCGAGGCGACGCCGGCAGCAGCAGCTCGTCCCAGCGCTCCAGCACCCACGTGCAGCCTAGACAGGTCCATCTTGTACAGGCGGAGCCGTACCAGCAGCTGCAACCCACCTACTAGTCCCCACCATCTCCAGAGATGCAGATGGTGGTCTACCAGCCGGACCAGCCTCTGGCAGTACTCCCGCCAGCCCCCTTCGATGCCGAGCCGTTGATGGATGTCAACGGGATTTGGTACGACCGCCCCCAGCCTGGGATCCCACGAGACCATCCCGGATTCAGGTGGGGGAGTGGTGGTGCCCAGCCCCAGCAGCAGCCGTCAGGACAGGGAGGGCAGTACTCCCAGCAGAGAGACCAGCACCAGTCGCAGCAGCAGCCTCCAGCATATCAGCAGCACCAGTCATCCTTCAGTCCGCGTCCCTATCAGCAGCAGGGACAGTCATGGAGACGTGAGCAGCAGGCTCACCCGGGATATCAGCAGCAGCACCCTCCATCATACCCCTCTTACCAGCACCAGCAGCAACAGTTCCAGCAACCTCACCCACAGAGAGGCCACCCGTCGGGCTCCCACGAGAGCCCCGCTTTGGATGACATCGCCCGCCTCCTCACGGACCAGCAGGCCACATTCAGATGGGAGATGGACGAGTTCCGCCAGGAGATGCGGGACCTGGTGAGAGGGAAGGCCGCCATACCAGCCCAGATAGAGCCGAATCCGAACAACCTCAAGAGGAAATCTGAGCAGGTAGTACATACTGAGTTAGCCACTCCTAGTGACCCATTTGATGATACATCTTCGGATCTATTTGATGCTGATTTTGTCACACTTAGGAGCGGTAGGACCCCAGCAGGCGGCGGCGCCTCATCTGAGCTTCACCACGAGGACATCCCAGAGGCGCCACAGGAGGAGGAGAGCGGTACTGAGGCCGCTCCAGACGATGACGGTGGCACTGAGGCCACCAAGGATGCTGATCCCACCGGCGGTACTGAGGCCGCCGCTTCACCAGATCTAGGAGGTGGTACTGATGCCACCCGTTCAGCCGAGCCAGCCCGCGGCACTGATGCCGCGCGACGTCTACCACCAGCAGCAGCAGAGCCAGCCCGTGGTGGTACTGAGGCCACCGGTGTTTATACAGATAGAGATGATGTTTTTCCTCGTATTCCTGTATCTCAGAACTCTGTTGTGAATAAAGGAAAAGGTTTACTTTCTTCAGGTCCCACTGTGGTGCATGATGTATGTGTGGATCCGGTCCTTGAACCGCTTAGACCTTTTCCTAGTCATTCATCTGAGAAGGACCCAGTGATCCCCTTCCCTAGAGCCCTTCAGATGGGGAAGGGGAAGAAAAAAGATCCAAAAAAGACAGCACATGAGGAATTCAGCCAGAGTATGATAGATCGATTCCACATCCAGCTGACCCTCCAGGAGGCTTTGCAGCACATCCCTCTTCTCCAGCGATCTTTGAGAGAGAGGACTACAGTCAGGAGGAGGAGGAGGAACCACACTTCCGAGATCCATGTGCTGACGAAAGCCACGTGCTTTGCGATCCAGAACCGACTGCCAGCCAAGAGGCCAGATTCAGGGGCCCCGTATGTCAGATGCCAGATTAGTGAGCAGAGGTTCGACCGTACTCTTCTAGATAGCGGATCGTCGATCAACCTTCTTCCGGCAGCCCTTCTCGACCGCTTCGAGTTGGGCACTCTTCGACAGAGCAGGACAGTCCTTCAGTTCGCTGATCGATCTGTCAAGAGGCCGAAGGGGTTATTACGAGACGTTATCGTCACGATTCAGGGCCTGAAATTCCCCGTGGACTTCGTAGTGTTGGACATGGAGATCCCTGAGTCAGTGGCCGATACCCCCATCATCCTTGGTCGTCCGTTCTTGGCCACAGCCAAGGCGGTGACTGATCATGATAGCGGGAAGGTGTACTTTCGCGTCGAGGGCGAGAGTATACAAATAGAGGCGGTCGAGGACTACAGAGCTAGATTCAGAGCCCGCTCAGATGCGAGTACAGATTCAGAGCAGCTGACAGACGCAGAGCCAGACATCCACCAGGACTGTGATTTTGTGATCACAGATGATGAGGCAGCTTGGGCAGATCTTGAGACACAGACTACCCTCTCACTTTCAGATGCAGCTGATGCAGAGACGACAGCAGAGGAGAGTCTGGAGAGCACAGACCTGGTTCAGGATACTATTGAGGCAGCAGAGCCGGTTCTTGATCGCAGCACGATGATTAGTGATGGTGGTGCTGAGGCCACCTTGTTTTCCGGTGGTACTGATGCCACCGTGATTGATACAGATCCCTCGGATTCAGAGTCTGATTGGGCAGATTGTGATGATCAGATGCCAGACCTGATTCCACCTGAGCCTACAGATGAGGAGGAGGTAGATGCAGAGCCGAGCAGAGATAGTGCAGTTGAGCCGCCTTCTCCCGATCCAGTTTGCGAGAGTACGCTTTCACTTTCCCAGGCAGATTTGGCAGACTTAGCAGCATTCACTCAGTTTCTTCCGCAGCCAGATTTGCCGGCACCCAGCATTCCAGAGCTGAAGCCGCTCCCTACTTCGCTGAAGTATCGATTCCTTGCGGGCGAGCCAGAGATGTACCCAGTCATCATCTCGGCCGAGTTGACTGGAGAGCAGGAATCCCATTTGATGGGGGTTCTTGAAAAGAACCGCAAGGCGATCGGTTGGAGCGTAGCAGATCTCCATGGGATTAGTCCATCAGTGTGCTCCCACCATATCTACCTCGAGGATGGGGCGAAGCCATCACGTGAGTTCCAGCGGCGTCTGAACCCCAACCTGAGAGAGGTTGTGATGAAGGAAATATCAAAATGGTGGGGTGCAGGTTTTATTTATCCCATTTTCGACTCCAAGTGGGTTAGCCCCTTGCATGTGGTGCCCAAGAAGACGGGCATCACGACTGTGATCAGTGAGTCGGGAGAGGAGATCGCTACACGAGTACCCACCTCTTGGAGGGTTTGTGTTGACTACAGGAGACTCAACCAAGCCACCAAGAAGGACCATTTCCCCCTGCCTTTTATTGACCAGATCATTGAGAGACTGGCAGGGAAGAGCCATTATTGCTTCCTGGATGGGTACTCGGGCTACAACCAAGTAGCCATCACTCCTGAGAACCAAGAGAAGACCACCTTTACTTGTCCCTTCGGCACATATGCTTTTCGACGCATGCCATTTGGGCTATGCAATGCCCCTGCGACTTTTCAGAGGTGCATGCTGTCGATCTTCTCGGACATGGTAGGGGAGTGCTTGGAGGTCTTCATGGATGATTTCTCGATCTACGGCGACGGATTTGATTCTTGTCTTGACTGCCTAGATCGAGTACTCCAGCGATGTATTGAGTATCATTTGGTGCTATCTTGGGAGAAGAGTCACTTCATGGTGACTCAAGGGACGGTGCTTGGCCATATCATCTCCAACAGGGGCATGGAGGTTGATCCGGCCAAGGTTGATGTCATTAGGAAACTCGCACCGCCGTCCAATCTGAGGCAGTTACGATCATTTCTGGGGCACGTTGGATTTTATAGGAGATTTATTCATGATTTCAGCAGGATTGCCCGGCCGTTGACTGACCTCTTGACGAAAGACACCGAGTTCCTTGTCGATGACAAGTGTCTTTCGTCGTTTGCTACTCTCCAGCAGTGTGTTATTGAGGCTCCTGTCCTCCAGTCGCCTGATTGGTCTCTCCCATTCGAGATCATGACGGACGCCTCCGATTTTGCCGTAGGGGCAGTGCTGGGATAGAGGAGGGATGGAGTTCCTTTTGCCATACACTATGCTAGCCGCACATTGGATTCCGCCTAGCGGAATTATACAGTCACAGAGAAGGAGATGCTAGCAGTAGTGTTTGCCCTGGATAAGTTCAGATCATATATCATTGGATCTAGAGTGACTTTGTTTACAGATCATACCGCCATCAGGTACCTCATGGCAAAGAAGGATGCCAAGGCCAGACTGACTAGATGGATCCTTCTACTCCAGGAGTTCGACATTGAGATCAAGGATAAGCCTGGAGTCAAGAATGTGGTGGCGGATCATCTCTCCCGACTAGAGCAGCCTGAGGATTCTGAGCCGATTGACCCTATTAGAGATACCTTCCCAGATGAGGCGATCCTTGCTATCGCCTCACTCCCATGGTACGCCGATATTGTGAACTTTCTCGTTGTTGGGAAAGTCCCACAAGATTGGCCCAGGCAGAGACTTGAGACCTTCCTTGCGAAGGCCAAGTCCTACCACTGGTAGGATCTCATCCTTTACCACGAAGGAGGGGATAGCGTCTGGCGTCGGTGTATTCCTCAGGAGGAACACCATAGCGTCCTCACTTACTGCCACAAGCTTGAGGCAGGGGGACAACATTCTGGGAGGAGAACGGCACAGAAAGTGCTCCAATCCGGCTTGTGGTGGCCTACCCTCTTCAAGGACTCAGATGAGTTCGTGAAGAGATGTACTGACTGTCAGAGGATGGGCACTTGTGGACAGCGTGATATGATGCCGATGCAGCCCATTCACTTCTGTGAGGTTTTTGACGCATGGGGCATCGATTTCATGGGTCCATTCCCTAAGAGTCAGGGATTTGAGTACATTCTGTTGGCCGTCGATTATGTGAGTCGTTGGGTGGAGGCTATCCCCGCCCGAGCCGCTGATGCGAGGACCGTTTGCAGATTTTTGAGGAAGCACATCATCACGCGGTTTGGGGTTCCATGAGTTCTGATTTCTGATGGGGGATCTCACTTCATCAACGACCAGGTGAAGGCACTTGCTAGCGAGTTCGGCATAGATCATCGTGTTGCTACACCTTACCACCCACAGACGAATGGTCTAGCCGAAGTGTCGAATAGGGAGATCAAGACTATTCTGCAGAAAGTCATCCGCCCTGACCGAAAGGATTGGTCACAGCTTTTGGACTCGGTCTTGTGGGCATATAGGACGTCTTTCAAGACACCTTTGGGCACATCTCCCTTTCGCCTCGTGTATGGCAAGCCATGCCATTTACCTGTTGAGCTGAGGCACAAGTCACTTTGGGCAGTTACAGACATTATCATGGATCCAGATGGTATGGGAGACCAGAGGAGGGCAGAGCTAGCTGCCCTGGAGGAGCTTAGAGATGCAGCTTTCTCAAGCAGTCTACATTATAAGGAGAAAGTCAAGGAGTGGCATGATTCTCATATCAGCCACAAGCATTTTGAGATTGGACAGAGAGTATGGCTGTTTGATGCGAGGCTACGCCTATTTCCAGGGAAGCTACAGAGCAAATGGAAAGGACCTTATCTGGTGAGGAATGTACACGACAACGGTAGCATCGACATATCTGAGTTGTCTTCTGAGAGTACCTTCCGAGTGAACGGCCAGCGGCTCAAGCCATTTCTAGATCATGAGCCGCGGGTCGTCGATCTTGCCCCTATTCATTTTGCGTGAGATGTGGTCTTTGACTCACATCTAATGCATCTCACGCCTGAGTTTCACTGATCTTCCGCTGTATATAGATCCAGATGTCCATATCATTACATTCTTTAGTCCCACATCCCTTTCTCCATCTTGTGATTATGCTATACTTAGGGTGCACTTTACCCTAAGTATAGGGGGGATGTGAGACCTTTTGGGTATTTCTTTTGTTTCTGTCTACCCCTGTTTTGCTGCCTATACTTAGGGATATTTCACCCTAAGTATAGGGGGGGTAGACCCTGTACATTCTGCACTCAGGTTTTCCCTTAGTATACAGCCTGCTATACTTAGGATTATTTGATCCTAAGTATAGGGGGGAGACCTGAGTCCCTCTTGACTTTTCATTCCCTTTTGTATAGCCTTTCCTTTTCACTTCCCTATACCTAGCACGAGTTATGTCTTCTTCATCGCTCTTGACTCTGAGGACATCGTTCGAGCTAAGTATAGGGGGGTGTGTATATATTTCATATATACTTTAGCCATAACTCGTACTTTGTGTGAATGTGTTAATAAATAATATGGCTAAAAACCACAAAAATTAAAAATTTTCATGTACATAATCTTCTTTTATTTGCACATACATAGCTAGTGTACAAATTATTTTTTGTAAAAATGATTTCAAAAATCTTTTGTGTAAAGCTTGTGTAAATATTTTCGTATGAAAATTATGTATATAGTACAAAATTTTTCCAAAATGTTTTGAAAATCAAAAGTTTGCAAAAATCTTGTGTAAATATGTGTAAATATCTTTTTGCAAAACTTGCACCTCATGCATCATCATTCATGATTTCAAAACATTTTTCAAAAATTTTGCATGATTGTAAAATATTGTGTAAATAAGCATCTTTTTGTACATATGTATATAGTTTTTCTGGATGATAGTTGACATTTAAACTAGCCTGGAATCAAATTGAGAAATGGAGCTTGATCAAGATCTTAATCCACCTAACTTCTAAGAGGAACCTTATAGGGCTTAGGTTTAAGGCTTTTCAGGTCCATGGTGACTTAATTCTTTGAGTCCACTAGGCTATGATCACATGTCATCTCAATGAGCCTAAGTAGAGCACTTAACAACAACACATGACTCATATAGATTATGGCTTTACTTGGACACCCGCACTATGCACCGAGCTCTCTACGGATGAGGTGGTGAGGAGGCAGTCTTCCTTGACTTGGGGTAGCATATGAGGGTAGTACTTCTAGGCGAAACCTCTCTTCTTCTTATAGTGAAGGAAGTACGTCTCAACTTGGTCTGGTTGCCATGAGGCCTAACGACGGGAGTTGTGGGTTGCAATAAAGCTTCAAAAGAGGGATAGTCTACTGGCTCAAGAGGAAAAACTCCTTGTATATATATGCTGCACATGTACATGTTGTATAGATGCACTCGAAAAAAAATGTGCAAAAAGAAAAAGAACTCCAAAAAAGTGGTGGGTCTGAGAGAAAATGATAATCCCACCGGAGTATGTATATAAGTGCAATAAGCGAAGCTTGGTTTCATGATCCACCTGTTGTAGCTTGCAGCAGGGAGACTTGGCTACACTGGTCAAGCTCCCAAGGGTACTTGGCTACACTGGCCTTGACCCATTCTCTTCTTCCCCCTCTTCTTGAGCCGGTTGTACTTGAACTTAGAAGGGAATACCCTGCTCCTCGAGGAAAGAGTGGCCAGATTGAGGTCATAGAGTTACCTTGTTGGGGAGGGTTGTCAAGTTGCCATTTCTGAGGTGGAGAGCTTAGACCTCACTTTCACAGGACAAGAAAAGATTCATGGTCTTCAGGGTTTGTGATTGATGACTTGTTCTGATCTGGAGCATTGAGGAGTCTTGGTTATAGATTGGTGGAACTTAGAGGCTGTTAGGTTTTAAGCTTAAGTTTAAATAAGGTTCCGACACATTAATAATCCAAAGATCTGATTGAGCTCCATACCTCAATTTAATGAAGGCAAGTTTAATAATCAACCTTGATCCATGTACATCCTCTTTTTCTTTTTTTTTTCTTTCTTTTTCACTTCTTTTTCAAATAAGTGTTTGCTAAGGGACTAGCAAAGTATAGTATAGGGGGGTGATGAATACCCATTCATCACTCTTTATTCTTATATTTTAGCTACAAAAACCTATGCAAATGCATGTAGATATTTGTAAATAGGAAAAATTAGCAGAAGCATGCATTTTGTAAAGATCTATAATTAGCATGTTTTTGTGCAAAAATAAAAAGAATAAAGATTAAAAAGAAAAAGAGGGAAATATTTAGAATAAATATTGAGCAACCTAACCCAAGGGAGGGCTTAGCATGGGCCTGACCGCATAAAAGCCAAAGTAGAGGGAGATAGGGGCTCATGTGTAAATATTTGTAAATAAATAAGATTATATTTTCCTCACCCAAAAATATGCTTGTACATATTTGTATATATTTAGAAAATATTAAAAACAAAATAAAAATTTGAAAATCAAAAAGATCAAAAATACCCTTTCACCATGTACATAGACCTTGCTTCCTTATTTATTTGACCTTATAAATAAATAAAATTATTTTCTAAACTTTTTGTAAATATTCTATGTTATATATTGTAAATACATAAAATAAAAAGAATCAAAACAAAAATCAAATAAAAATAACAAAATTAAAATAACAAAAACATATTGTACATATACCATGTATATAGTTGTGCATAACTATTTATTTCACCTATATACATAAATAATAAAAACCAAATAAAAAGACCCTTTTATCCCTTATTTTATTCTATAAATAAATAAAATATAAAATAGGAATAAAATTGTACAAAAATAATAATTAAAAATCAAAAATAAAAAACCAACATATTGTATATATACCTATGTATACCTATATATTGTAAATACCTTATTTTTATTTCCAAAAATTAATTAAAAATCACCAAAAAATAGAAAAAAATAAAATAAAAATATTTCATGTTTTGGGTTTTTACAAAATCGGGCCCTAGCTACCTTGAATTTGAGTTTCAAAACCCGGCCACGTGGCCCATCCTCATTGGGTCCTGGGGATGTTGACCGCCCGGTCAACTGGCCCCCCCAGGACCACTTCCCACGGGTTCGAGCGGCCAACCCGATTTCTCCATTTTATACCCGCTCGACCCGATTGCCTAACACCCTAACCCCGGCTCCGTTTGACACCTCCCACATCCGACACCCTCGCCGGGCATCTACCTCGGGGTCCGCGCGCCTCCATGACCCTACCCCAGCTCCAGCATAGTCTCCTCGACCGCCCAGGTAATCCCTTAGCTTCCCTATTTAGACTAATTTCCACTTTGCCCCAATCCGCTCCGCCGCCGTGTTCCATCGATTCCGACCACTTCCTGCGTCCGTTCGATCATCGGAACCCATATTCACCTCCGCCTTCCCTCCGCGCACCTTCTCCGCCCCTCCGTTCAACCCAGCTCGCACAGGAGCTGGGATTCGAATCCCCTCGCCGTCGCTTCGCCGGGATTCATCCGCTCCGACGCACAGACCACCTCCACGACACCTAACCGGGTCGAGGCATTTTGCCCTCGACCCGCGAAGCTTCTGAGCTACTTTGCAGGACCAGAGGAGGCCATCTGAGGCCTCCCGACATTCGGGCCAGGAGCTTCTCCTCCGACGACCTTGCCGGAGCCCTCCAGGGCTCGGCTGGGCCATCAGAGACCACCATCAGCTGCGGAGCTTCATCGCGCATCTTCTCCGATCTCCGGAGGCAGCAGACGAGGACCACCGTGCACGCACGAGGCCGGCGAAAGTCGCCGGCGACTTGTTCTTCCAGATCCCTCGTCCACCGTCAGATCGACCTCGACGCTCCAGTTTAGATCTCGCCCGTTCATCCACGGAGCAGCACTGACCATCGGATCCTCCTGGGGTCGATCTTCACCGTTGAGCAGCGAGGTTGAGCCACGACGCCTCTCAGCCGTCGGATCTAGCATGTGGCTGCACCTCGTCCATCCGATCCGAGCCCGGCCTTCTTCGCAGACCCACGTTGCAGCACCACCGTCTGAACTTCCACGTGGACGCGTTCCAGCCGTCGGATCGACTCGAGGGTTCTCCTTTGGTGGGCGACGCACCATCTCAGCCATCCAACCTGCCACGCGTCGTGCATCCGACCCTCGACATTAATAAAAGGGGTAATTTATCCTTAGGCCCCCCTTCTTTTATGCATTTAGTTTCAGTCCTGTAACTATTTAGCGTAGTTCTTTTATTTCTGTGGAAATTGCATAGAGGACACTGAGCTTAATTTTGTTTGCATTTATGCCCCTGCCTGTGTGAGTCACGTGCTTCGCCACGTGTTTTATTGGTGTAATTGCAACCTTAGCCCCTGTAGTTCTGGATGTTTATGAATGAATGAAATCTTTTTAGTAATTGCATATATGCCCCTGTGAGTGTTTAATTGCGCATGTGCGTTTATTTGGTGGGTTAATTGCAACACAGCCCCCTGGACTTTTGGTACGAGTTACCAAAAGGTCCTCGGGACTTGTTTTATTTACAAAGAGGTCCCTGAGTGCCCCAGGCACGCGCCACGCGTGTGCGTTGCTGGGTATTTTGCACCTGGACCCCCAGAACTTCGTGTATTTGCACTTTAGTCCCTGTGCACAATGCCCTCTTTTGATTTTTGAATAAAATATCAAATCACCTCCAAATTCGATGAAAATTTGAAACATGGCTCCTGCCATGTTATAGGATTTTTGAGAATTTTTTAGGACATTTTTGAGTTTATTTGTTATTTTTAAAAATTCAAAAACCTCTATTTCAGCCACTGTCTAGTTTTAAAAATCCCAAAAAAATATAAAAACCCCCTTAAAAATTCTATAAAAATTAGGTACTGTTTCTTTTGTGTTTCTTGATTTTCTAGCCAATTTTGGCTACTTTTTCATTGCTTAAAAACCATAAAAACTTAAAAACACCTAAAAAGTCATAAAAATCATATTAAATAATCTAAAAACCAAAAAACAATAATTTTGGTGCTCAAATTTTCCTTGTTTTCTCTAGTATACAGGAAAATTACCTCCAGGCCCTCTTGAGATTTTTAGATATTTTATCTAGGGATTTTGGGCCTGGCTGGACAGTACCCAGCCTTTTTGTTACTGTTTGATTTTTAGTAAATAAAATACATATCAGAAAAATCCCAAAAATTCACCAAAAACACTAAAAAACCTAAAAAACATAAAAACATTTTTGTTTGAATTTTTGCTTGATTTTTGACACATTTAATAATTAGCTAAAGCTTGCTTGCTTTTGTGCTTCCTTTGTTTTCTCCACATTTAAAAATCCAAAAAAAATATAAAAATCACTAAAAATCATTAAAAATACTTGTCTTTTATTTTATTTTATTTCTACTACTTCGTAGGCCTTTGGCCAACCCGTGCTCCTTGAGTTCGACCCTGGGTGCTATACCAGGTTAATCTCATAGCTGGACCGCTATCCGTTGTTTTGATCGACCTTTGATTTATTGAGTGGTCCGATATTTTTCTTGATTGACACATCCGAGTGATTGAGGTCACAACGACCGTCTCAGTTACCTGATTGCCTTAGTTGCTCGGGTTTTTGTGTTAATCAGACAGCAGGGGATCACTGGAATGGTCGGGAACGACGGGCGGAGCTCAGCTCCGCCGTAGGTTCGATCGAAGATTCTCGGTGATTGGATAAACAACGGGATAAACTGTTGATGGGCTAACTTAATCTACACTAAGGCTACAAAAAGACGAAGAGAAGGGAGAGGGAGACTCACCATAGGCAGCGGACGAAGAAGCGCGGCGGTGCTTCGGCGAGGGGCTGAATCACTTCGATTCTACACCAAATCTTGCGAACCCCGGATCGATTCAACTCCCCCTGTCACGAGGAGCACGAAGGAGGAGGGATTTGCGAGTGAAAGTGGCGGAAGAAGGATTGACCTTGAATCGAAGATGGGGGCACTCTTTTGAGGGGTTGACGGGCGGCGTGGAGAACGAGGTCCAACCGCCCCTGTCAGTGATCCACAGCCCAAGGAATCACTTGGGCGTGAATCACCATTGACCGAGGAAGAGATTCCATGAAGAGGCCATCACCAAATGGTGATCGAGGCCTCCTCGAAAAAAGGATGAAAGCAGGGTCAAACCCGCTTCTGACAACGGACAGACCTCGGTCAGGGAGTTGACCGAGGTCAACCAATGGAGTGCTCTGGTTGGTCCACGTGGACCAACCAGAAAATTCCTTAGCGAAAAACCCTTATAAAATGAATTAAAAATAGTAGATGGATTAATTAAATTTTGATTATAAAATAAAAAATATTTGTAATTTTATGAAGTATTTTATGGTGATTTTTGTTTATTTTTATGAGCTATATTTTTACAAATTACCTTTATACCCCTATATAGGTATATTATCTATATACTTTATTACTTTTATTTTGTGATTTTAATTTTATTATTTTTATTTCATATTTTATAAAATTATAAAATACTTTTACCTACATACATATATTTTTATTTTATTTTTCTGATATGTTGTGTATATTTAATAGAATACAAGTATGTTTTGTATAGGTATATGTACAGGTAATGTATCTATGTATTTTGTTTTAGTATTTTATTTTTGTTTTTATTTGGGTTTTTATTCTTATTTTAATGTACATTATTATTACAAGTATTATTTACAACATTATAAAAATATAAAATTGTAAAAATAATAAATAAATAATAAATTGAATATTTTAATATGTACAAGGTACAATAGGGGTCCAAAACTCAACTTTCAAACTGTAGCTCCGCCAAATGCGAAACCACCGCCATTAAATAGCTTATTTTCTTCTATATACAATTAAAGGTGAGTATGCTGCATTTGGAGTTTTTATTTGTGAGATACGGGTCTGGGAAGTTGGCATTCTGGATTTTTATTCAGACCATAACTTTTTATCTGTACATTATTTTTCTGTGAAATCAATTTTGTATTTTTCTTTATTAAATTATCTACAACTTTCATCTACAAAGTTTCTTTATTTGATGCACAAAAAGTGGAACCAAAAATAGGTCCCAAAATGAATAAAGAATGAATAGAATGTATGGGTATTTTATCTGCAATTCTGACCTTATCTCCCCCTACTTTATTCCTTGTCGACCTATTCATCAAGATGCCTAGGTTTCGGGGTTTCGGGTCATAAAATATTTACAATATTTTATTCTTTTTCTTTTCGTTTCTTTATTCTATAATTTTGGCTTTAAAAACCGCATTTTATACAATATTTACACACATATGCATGAATACTAAAATGCCTATATTAAGCCTGTTTACACGCATTTACTAGGGTTTTTAAGGCCAAAAAGATAGAATAAAGATGATGAAACGCGGATTCATCATCCCCCTATACTTGCCTTTGCTAGTCCCTAGCAAACACTTATGCAATAAGTGCAGAAAAAGAAAAATAAAGAAAAGAAAAAGAAGAAAGATGGACTAAATTTAATTATCAAACTTGTCTTCACAAAATCAAAGTTTGGATCTTAAGTCAGACCTTTGGAGATTTAGTGCGGACGGAACCTTATTGAGAACCGAATTTGAGATCCAACAGTCCTCGAGAATCCCAAAACTCTGTCCAAGTCTCCTCAATAGCCAGGGTCAGAAATACTTCAACTCATACGCAAACTCTTACGACTATGAATCTGACTTGTACAGTGTAAGTGATGGTGGCTCTCCCCAACTAGAATGACAAAGAGACTGACTTCTCCAGTACGACAACCCAATGATTCCCCAATCCAGCAACTCCATCCTCGAGGAGCTGGGAATTCCCTTCTAAGTTCAAGTAGCAACCAGCTCAAGAGGAGGGGGTGAAGAGAAGAATGGACGGTAGCCAGTGTAGCTACCTATCCCGGGATGCAAGACCAGTGTAGTCGAGTCATCCTGCTGCATGCTCACATGATATGACTTTGGAACTTGACTTTACAACATATGTACATACTTTGCAGGCTTTTTATTTTTGTACATGCCTGAACTTTTTTTTTTTAAATACTATTCACAACAGCATTTACATAAGGAGTTTTTCCTCTTGAGCTAGTACACTATCCCTCTTTTGAAGCTTTATCGCAACCCACAACCTCCTGTCTTTAGACTTCCTAATCACTGGACGGGTTGGGGTGCACTTCCCTCCCTAGAGGAGGACAAGTGTTTCCACTTGTGTGCGTCTCATACCGGCAAATCCAATCCCCTCACTACTCCAACTGAGTTGAGCCATGTGAAAGGTGCAGGTGTCCAAGTTAGGTCATTATCAACAAGAGTCGTGCGTGTGCTCCGAAATACTCTACTTAGGCAGTCAAGAATCCATTGAACCAAGTCTCGTGCTCCTCAAAGTATTAAGTCAACTAGACCTGAAGTACCTCAAACCCAGTTCCTATAAGGTTCCTGTTATTAGGTAGATTTTAAGGTCCAATCAAGCTCCAATCTTCGGATTTTACTTAGACTTGTTCAACTATCAAACTCAATCCGAAAAATGCGAATGCTATGCAATGCAATGCAGAAAATATTTTTGTAATGCAATTTTCAAAGATTTTGAACTTTTTATGGATTTTGAAAAGATGATGCATGCATTTTTTTTTGTATTTTCAAAAAGATTTTTCAAATGTTTTTGGATTTTAATTTTTGCAAATGTTTTTGGGAATTTTTGAAAACAAAAAAATTTTGGCTGAAAACAAGGTGAAAACTATGTACACGGAAGTGCTTCTTTATATACACAAGAAATGGATTTTAAGGATTTACAAGGGTAAGCGATCAATTTTACATATATAGTGGATTTTGGTATGATGTGTATATTCCTTAAACTTATTTGACACAAGCTTTTCACACAATTTTTGAAAACAATAGTCCAAAATAATTTTTACAAACATTTTACACACATTTGAAAATCATTTTGCAAAGGCTTTCAAAACAGTATATATAGGTTTTTCAAATCATTTTTGCAACCATTTTTCAAACCATTTGCAAATCATTTTTCAAAACATTTTATTTCACACAAAGAAAAGAAGTTTTACAAACCACACCTTTTTCACAGGTTGAAAACATGTAACAAAATATTTTCAAAATAGTTTTCAATAGATGTTCACAATGATTTTCAAACTATTTTTTCAAACATTTTGCAAAAAACATTTTCACCTGATTTATTAATCAGTATATACAAAAAGAATTTGAGGAATAACCACATCTATTTATTAAGGATTTTAATGAATTTTAAAGAATTATTAGCCATATAATTAAGAAAATACGAAAGTACGCGTTATGGCTAAAGTATATACGTAGTATATACGACCCCCCTATACTTAGCTTGAGCTATGTCCTCATAGATCGGAGAGAAAAGAGAAGACATAACTCGTACTAAGTATAGACAAGTCTAAATAATAAATGAATGAATCAATGAGAAGTTGATCGTCCCCCCTATACTTAGGATCAAATAATCCTAAGTATAGCAGACTGTACACAAAGCAGGGAGGGTCAAGGGTGGGAATGAACAGATCGTACTCAGATTGTCTCCCCCTATACTTAGGGTAAGATATCCCTAAGTATAGACAAGAAGAGGAGACAATGGAGAAGATCGAAGAGAATAGAAGAAACTCGGGGTGCACACCCCCCTATACTTAGGACAAAGTGCGTCCTAAGTATAGAGAACTGTCTACAAGGGGTGGCACCTTTTTGATAGATACAGAAGATAGAAAAGGAAAAGAAGAAAAGAAGAAAGAGATGAGATTGGATATGAACAACTCGGGATGCACATCCCCCCTATACTTAGGATAAGGTACATCCAAAGTGTAGCAGTGATGAAAGGGATGGCATCAATTCGGTAGAACAAGATGGAAGAACTTGAAAAGAAGAAAAGAAGAAAAGACGAAAAGGAAAATCATTCAAAAATATTTTTATGTGCTTCGCCTTCCTCTGCCTGTCCCAGGCTGTTCAGCTCATTCTCATATATTACTTGAATGGAGTCAACAACAGCCATGAATGTGTCATGTTCAAGGTATGGCTTCAGAAGCTGTCCATTGACTACAAAAGGCTGTGCGTCAGATGACAGATTAGATATCAAGATGCTTCCGTTGTCACGTACCTGCCTAACCAAAAACGGCCCAGTCCATTTGCTCTTCAATTTACCTGGAAAGATCTTTAATTTCGCATCGAACAACCATACCTTCTGACCTGGATCAAAGGACTTGTGGCGGATGTGCTTGTCATGCCATGTTTTGACCTTTTCCTTGTACATCAGGCTGTTGTCATATGCATAATCTCTGAATTCCAGTAATCTGTTCAGATCCAGTTTCCTGTTCTGTCCTGCTTGCTTGGAGTCCAAATTACAGATATTAATAGCCCATAAAGATTTGTGAATAAGTTCCACGGGCAAGTGACATGGCTTGCCATACACCAGGCGGTAGGGAGACATTCCCAAGGGTGACTTGTACGTTGTTCTGTAAGCCCAAAGAACAGAATCAAGCAGCTGAGAACAGTTCTTGCGATCCGGACGCACAAGTTTCTGTAGAATTGTCTTGATCTCCCTGTTTGAACATTCAGCCAAGCCATTGGACTGCGGGTGGTAGGGTGAAGCAACACGATGCTCGATACAGAATTCTTGGGTCACTTCTTCACCTCTCTGTTTATGAAATGACTGCCCCCGTCAGATATGAAAATCTTGGGAATCCCGAACCGTGCTATGATGTGATCTCGTAAGAATCGACAGACAGTCCGACTGTCGGCGGCTCGGGCGGGGATAGCCTCCACCCATCGACTGACATAATCGACAGCAAGCAGAATATACTCATAACCCTGACTGTTAGGAAACGGGCCCATAAAGTCGATACCCCATGCGTCAAAGACATCTGATATCTGAATGTACTTCAGAGGCATCGTATCTCTCATTCCTATGGTTCCACCCATCTTCTGACAGTCAGTGCAACCTTTGACGTATTCGTCTGCATCTTTGAACAATGAAGGCCACCAGAGGCCACTTTGAAGAACTTCTGCTGCCGTCCGTTTTCCTAAATGATGTCCTCCAGAATCTTGATCATGACATAAAGCGAGGACACTTGGAACTTCCTCCTGAGGAATACACCTTCTCCAGATGCAATCTGCTCCCTCACGAAACAAATACGGGTCTTCCCACTGGTAGAAATGGATTTTAGACAAAAATCTGTCTATTTTCAACTTAGGCCAGTCCTGTGGGATTTTCTTGGCAACTAGATAATTCACAATGTCCGCATACCAAGGAAGTGAGGCGACAGACAGAATCGATTCATCTGGAAAGGTCTCTGTGATAGGCTGCAAGTTCAACTCAGGAGACTCCGGTTCAGGAAGTCTTGACAGATGATCGGCCACTACATTCTTTACACCAGGTTTATCTCTGATCTCTATGTCAAACTCCTGGAGGAGAAGGATCCACCGGATGAGACGTGGTTTGGCATCCTTCTTCTGCTGTAAATACCTAATGGCCGAACGATCAGTGTAGATGATAACTTTGGACCCAAGAAAGTAAGATCTGAACTTTTCCAAAGCAAAGACTACCGCTAGCAGCTCCTTTTCAGTGACAGTGTAATTTCTCTGGGCTTCGTCGAGCGTTCGGCTAGCGTAGTGAATCGCAAATGGTACATTGTCTTTTCTCTGCCCCAGTACAGCTCCGATGGCATAATCTGACGCGTCGGTCATGATCTCGAAGGGATGAGTCCAAATCGGCGGTTGTAGGACAGGGGCCTGTGTGATGAGCTCTTTCAACTGATTAAAGGCAAGGAGCACACGGTCGTCTACAATGAACTCATTGTCCTTGCCGAGCAACTCAGTCAACGGTCTGGCCAGTTTGCTGAAATCTTTAATAAATCGTCGGTAAAAACCGACATGGCCCAAGAATGACCGAACTTGCTTGATATTTGTAGGTGGCTCCAGCTTAGAAATTACATCCACCTTGGCTGGGTCAACCTCCATGCCACGTTTAGAAACAACGTGACCCAGCACGATTCCTTCGGTCACCATGAAATTGCTCTTCTCCCAGGAGAGCACAAGATTCACTTTGCAGCACCTCCGTAAGACTCGGTCTAGATAGTCCAGACATTGATCAAAGGAATCCCCATAGACCGAAAAATCATCCATAAAGACCTCGAGAAAGCTGCCCACCATATCAGAAAAAACTGCAAGCATACACCTCTGAAATGTGGCTGGGGCGTTGCAAAGCCCGAACGGCATCCGTCTGAAGGCATATGTACCAAAAGGACAGGTGAACGTGGTCTTCTCTTGATCTTCAGGAGCAATAGCAACTTGATTATACCCAGAGTAGCCGTCCAAGAAACAGAAATATTCCTTCGCGGCCAATCTCTCCAAGATTTGGTCGATGAAGGGCAGCGGAAAATGATCCTTCTTGGTGGCAAGATTGAGTCTTCTGTAATCTACGCACACTCGCCAAGAAGTTGGTACTCTGGTGGCGATCTCCTCTCCTTTGTCATTTTTCACGATGGTGATCCCTGATTTCTTGGGCACAACATGCAGAGGGCTCACCCATTTGCTGTCGGAGATGGGATAAATGAATCCCGCATCACACCATTTCTGGATTTCTTTCATAACCACCTCTCGCAGGTTTGGGTTTAATCTTCTTTGCAGTTCACGAGAGGGTCTGCAGTCTTCTTCCAGAAAGATGCGATGCGAACAGAGTGACGGATTGATCCCATGGAGATCGGAGGTTCGCCAGCCTATCGCCTTGCGGTTGCGTTCAAGAACCTCCATCAGACGAGATTCTTGATCTCCGGTCAGATGTGCGCTGATGATGACCGGGTACATGTTCGGTTCTCCTGCAAGGAAGGCATACTTCATATTGGAGGGCAAGGGTTTCAGCTCTGGCGGATTCTGAGCTGCTTCAGTGGTGACCTCAGCTATTAGTACAGGTGGTGAGTCTTTCAACTGCGCAATGTCCACCATAGTCTGCTCTGTCTCTTCTCTCAGATCCTGACAGAATTCTTCAATAATTACATCTTCATCCGAAAATGCTTCTGAATTCGGCTCCTGGTTTTGAAGGCATATCAACCCCACAGCAGTGTCTTGTAGTGCATCAGCAAGTTCCTCATCTTGATTGATACAAGAGAATTCTCTGCGGTCTCCACTTCCTCCTCGGATCGGAGGAGTCCGTGGATCTCATTATCATCCAGGAATAGGTTGGTATCTTGAATCTCTGCTAGAAAATCGCAATCTTCATCATTCTCAATCACCCTTGCACATGATACAGATGTCGGTTCAACGGGCGTTCCCTCGGACAGGGTCTCTACTCGGATAATTTCATTGCCAGCTCCAAAAGTGATTTCTCCTGTCCCATAATTCACTACTGCGTTTGACGTCCGCAGAAATGGCCTTCCGAGTATGATCGGGGTAAGGAGCAACGGAGTGGGGACGTCCATATCTAAGACCATAAAATCGGCTGGGAAAGACTTTCCCTGAACCGTGACGATCACGTCCTCCAACAGGCCCCTAGGCCGCTTGACTGACTTGTCTGCAAACTGCAGAATCATCTTTGTAGGTTTGAGCGGTCCCAGTTTGAACTCCGTGAGTAGTGAGGCTGGCATCAGATTGACAGATGACCCACTGTCAAGAAGTGTTCGCTCGAACTCTTGATCGAACATCTGGCAACGAACAAGGGGTGCTCCCATATCTGTCTTCTTGTCCGGGAGGTTGCTGATGGCGTTGACGGTGGCCATAGTGAGGATGTGCTTTTCAGATTTACCACCTTTGCTTCTAGAATTGTGGGGGGTTGGCCTGCGCTTAGTTGTACATGCCTCCTTCAATCCTTTCTTGACCGCTGGCATGTACTCAAGAGCTTTCATTAATGGCATATTTAACACCAAATTCTGAATGATTTCTATGATAGCAGGATCCGACAAAGCACTTTTCAAATTTTTCATTTTTTTGTGTTTTTTCATTGCTTCGGGAAAAGGAATATTTACAAACTCTCCTCCAATATCATTCAAAATAGTGTCCGTGTTGTTGTTTACAGGTAGATGACAAAAAGGAATGGATTCATCTACAATTTGTGGACCAAAAATGACAGGCTCGGCTTCAAATGCTGGCGTTGGACTCGCTGCAAGTGCTGTGCTCCTCCTGTCAGGAACTGGCTGTGATGCGGATGCAGGCGTCTCTAATGCTGGCTGGTCTCCACCGAGGTTGCTGCTATCTTTTTGTGTTTTTCTGTTTTCTTCATTTTTTTTGTGGTTTTATGGCTCCTGGTGCTGCCCCCAAAATGCTGACTGGCCCTGGTATTGGCTGGACTGACGATTCCCCGTCAGATGCAATGCGCTTTCCTTTCGCCGTCGCCGATGGCTGGAGTGTCCTACCGCTCCTGAGAGTAATAGCGTTAGATAAAAAACAATTAAATTCACCTGATTTGGGTTGGACACTGCCGGCTACCTGCTCCTTGCGTCGGAAATTGTTAGGATTGGCTTCGACCTGGGATGGTATGACGGTTTTGGCTGCCGTCAGGTCGTCGATCTTCTGGTTCATCTCAGCCATGTTCTTCATCAACTGCTCCAAACAGGCCAGGGCCGGATTGACCGGCACGATCTCAGAAGATTCCCCCTGCCGGGGTCTAGACTGCTGATATGGCGGTTGAGATTGTGACTGGTATCCTTGTGCAAATTGTTGAGGAGGGGGATTGGAGGAGTACTGCAAATGGTGTTGATTGTATTGTGCTGCCGGTTGCTGGTGATAACCTTGTCCACGATATCCGGACTGCTGAGGCCCATGTTGGTAATTCTGCCTCCACGTGTTTCCATGTGAGGGAGGCTGGTAATGGTATGGCTGTTGGAAGGGTCTCCCACCCTGCTGTTGCTGCTGGAAGGGCCTGTTGCCCATGTTCTGACCCTGAGAGTGTCCCTGAGGACGGGTCAGCTGCGCTTCGTTGTTCCAGGCGCCATTGATCTCCTGGATCAGCGGCGGGGGTGGAGAGAACTGCTCAGAGTAAGCGGGCTGGTGCTCTGGTTGATATACAATCATCTGTGTCTGAGGCTGCGGTTGCTGCTCCGGGACCTGCACGTAGTGCACGTGCTGGACTGGCTGGTGCTGCGGTGGAGTCGGCTGAGGATTTTGCTGCATTGTAGGCTCCTTCTTCTCAGCGTTCGGCTCGGCAGAGGTAGACACAGCGTTGCACATGTTTGCATTCAATGCTCGGACGAGCTGCTCCAGCTGCTGGGAGATCTGGTCGAGCTTCTCCAGACCTTGGGTCCTCTTCTCTATGACTGCCAGCTTTTCGAGGTCCTGTGACCTCTTCTCGATGATATCCACTTTGGACAAGTGGCTCCCAATGATGCTCAAGTTGGAGCTCTCATCTTTGTCCTCGGTGTGAGAAGCCATGTTAACTGGCTTGCTGATGGCGGTTGGTGTCTTCATGTAAACTCGAGACGAGGATTGGGCTGCTTCTCCCTCAGCCATTTCTTCGAAGACGTTCCATACTACATCCTCGTCCTTGTTAAAATGGGAACCGCCGCAAGCTGCATCCACGAGCTTTTGGCTCTCAAATGATAGCCCCCCGAAGAAATGTTGTACGAGACTGGTTTTTGGTATTTCATGGTGGGGGCATTTTTCTTGGAGGTCTTTGAATCGTTCCCACGCTTCATGGATAGTCTCGTGGGGCTGCTGGTAGAAACTGGAGATCCGGGCACGCATCTGATTTAATCTCCCCAGGGGATAAAATTTATGGATAAAGGCAGATTTCAACTCCTCCCAGGTGGTGACGACCTTCCCGAGATGGTCGACCCAGTAAAGGGCCTTGGCTTGAAGGCTGAAAGAGAACGCGGTCATCTTGATCACATCCAGGGGGACTCCGGGGTAGTGAGCAGTGGAGCAGATGCGGTTAAACTTCTTGAGAAAAATATATGGCTCTTCATTGGTGTTCCCATGAAAGGTGGGAAGCAATGACAGAAACTGCGACTTCAGCTCGAAGTGGGCGTGCATACGCGGAATTTGGATCCACTCAGTGATGTGCCCTGCTCCTGGGTTGTATGTCTGCTTGAGTGTGGGCTTGGGCTGCGGTGGATCTTCTTCTGCTGCTTCATATTCGGGTCCCACTGAAAACTCATCATTGATTTCATGGTCATTGGGATCGTAGTTTGGATCATCCTCCCGTCGGCCATCTCTCGCATCGGCCCTTCTCCTCAGATCATTCAGCATGTCCTGAAAGGCTGTCTGGGCCAAAGCCTGATTGGTCAACTGCTGCTGAATGGCTTGAATGGAAGCCAGCAGTTGACTGTTGACCTCGCCCTGCGTAGTGTATTGTCCTTCCGCTACGTTGTCTTCAGGCTCCTGCTGGGGCTGTGGTTCTTTTCCCCTTCCTCCTGCCATTTCTGTCTCTGCTTGGTTGACTGACTCGAGCTCTAAGTCTGCACATGGTAGAATGTCCCGATCAGTCTGAATTGCAGCACCAGATAGAGAGATACGGTCTGTGTCAAGGTCGACACAGAACTTTGTTAAGGATGGCGATGTGTAAGGAGTGAAATCAATGGCCATCCAAAACGGACAGAGTTCGGGACGAGAGTGGTCCCGGTTTATTGAAGAAGGCAGGGAGTCTGGAGGTCGGTTCATAGGGTTTGAACCGGTGTCTCGGGAATCGCCCTGAATTATTGGAGATGGCGAACGGATGGAACTGATGTGGGTGCCGACAGAGCCTCGACTAAACTGTCCATTCGCCGCCATCTTGAAGATCAAGAGGAAGATCGATGTGGATGAAAGATACGGGGGTCAACAAGAAACACATGGAATGTAAAACAGTAGAAGGCTCACAATGAGCAAGGGTCAACAGGGGGAACACAAAATTGCGCAACGGCGCGATATTTTTGATCTTGACCTAAATGTGATTAGCAATCAAACACAAGACAAGGGAGTTCACCAACTCAACGCGTGAAGCCGTGAAGGTTCGGCTTTTATCTTTGTAATTTTTATCTTGATTTCAGGAATTTATCTTTCAACGAGTCCTTAGAGCGCTACGCCTATAAGAGCGAGAGTACTGCCGGAAAAGTATTCACGTACTTGTCCTCCTCCTGTGTAACCTATAACTTGCGCTTTTTAAGGTCCTTGTAACCCTTCCTGGATCCCTACTCAGCCAAAGAAATAGAGGGAGGAAGCCGATAGGTGAAACCGATACTTCGGATCTCGCTTGCAATGGAATCACCCGTGAGCGTGCAAGATCCTACTCGGACGCAGCCGGTGAGACAGACACCCCCGTGAAGGCGTGGCCTATGCTCAGTACTTCGGACAAGGTCGGCGCTCACACAATAGTGAGTCACCACTGGCGACCAAGCCCTACTCGACTACGTACGATAGTAGCGCCAATACTTCAGAAATCCAGGCGATACACAAGGCAGCCACAAGTTGGGTTTTGGGCTCTAATCCTTACGAACGCTCACCTCACTTGGAAGGAGACCCTTCCCATGTAACCTGAAAACAAGTGAGGGTGTTACTCTCCCCAATCAATGAGTCCAATTACCAATTTTTATTTAGGTTAAAGTTTTCTTAGCAGTCCCTTTTTTAATTTTTTTGTGTTATCGCTTCCTTTGAGTAGATTCAAACAAGCGCCTAACGATTTTGTATTTTCTTTATCCTAATGTATCCAAAATCAGAGGGAGAAAAGAGTCGGGAAAAGCCAATGCAAGTCAGCACCAAGATGGAAATCTCACCTTTGTGCCTATATGATGAATGCAAAGTGAGAAGACTTACAGTGAATCCCAGCTCTCTCCATGCGGGATGCAAGGCAGAAATTTATAAACCTAATCTGTATGCCGGTTATGCAATGCGGAAATCGTCCTAGAACAGGCAACTGCTAGCGTGAAGAACCATGAGTTAACCGCTAACTCCCAATCCTAGTGTCCGGTCTAGGCTCACTCCTCCTCTGCTCAACACATTTGAGTTAGGAGAAAGCGCTTGTGTGGAGTGAGCTCGCGGCGCGCGGATCGAGAGCCAATGATTAACTACTTAATTAATCTAAGTCCAAATACGAACTATAGGAGCATGCAAGAGTTATTAGGGTGTTTGGACCTAGGTTACTCGAATCAAGCAGGACCTAATTCTAAGAGCTCAATCCACAAAAGAAATGAAAAAGAAAACAAAACCGGAAAATGACGGTCGAGAAAACACAAAAAAGCCGCGGTGAGCCCCCGGGTGAACAAACACCCAGAAATTTGGCCCGAAGTGTTCAAGTGTCCAAGTCCTGTATTATTACAAATTAATCAAATACTCTCTCTCTCTCAAAAAATAAAAGCAACTCTCTCTCTCTCTAGTTCTCCTGCTCTCTCCTGCCGGCTAGGGTAGAATAGCCGGCTCCTCCTCCCAAGGCTGCTCAGGATCCCCTAGGCGATCCTCCTCGGTCGGCGGTCCCTCGCAAGAAAACAAAAGAGATGTCAGACAGTTCAAAACAAATGATAAACAAGAGACAAGTAAGCAAAAATGGCTAAGTCACTAAAAAGACCCAAAAAGGTACTCTACAAGCCGATGCTCCCCGGCAACGGCGCCATTTGAAAAGCGAGAAAACGAGAGCCGCTAAATAGCAGTCTGACAAGTCAGACTCACTGTCGCTGATGCGACTGCTCAAACTTCCTCGGTCTTCAACAATTAACCCACACAATCAATGAGAGAATGAACAGCAAGGATTAAAATTTATTATACCCTACTAAAGATGTACAATGGCAAGCAAGTAGGGGTCGAACTCAAGAAGCAAAGGTGTAGAGCATAGATAAAAATCCAAACCTAAGTCTAACAAGCTACTTAACCAATCTAGAATTTTTGTGGGTTTTAATTTTACATTTTTTTATTTAATTTTTGATTTTATATTTTTGTATTTTGATTTTTAATTTATTGATTTTTTTATCTTCTTTTTTTTCTATTTTATATATTTTTTTATTTTCCTTTTCAATGTTGGAAAATAAAGACAATGTAATAAATGGAGAAAGAGCTATTTATAAAAATAGATAAAAATGTTCAAAAATTACCAAATAAACTATTTTTGGTCTTTTTAAGATTTTTTACTGTTTTTGAGCTTTTTGGGTATTTTTCTAAATATTTTTGGTATTTTTAATTAGCAAAATAAAGAAAATAGTGAATAAAATGCAAGGCTGAAACTAAAATGTAGAAATAAAATAGCAAACAGTAACCAAAATTCTCCAAATTACTTTTCACCTAAAGATAATAAAACAAAGAAAATTCAGGAAAAGAAAACACGATTTTTGGATTTTTTATGAATTTTATAAATTTTTATGATGGTTTTTTAGAGTTTTGTGATTTTTAGGAGTTTGGTTTTATAATTTTTAATGATTTTTGGTCTGAAATTAAAACACACTAAAAGGAACAAAATATATTTTTTGGGGATTTTTCTGGGTGTTTTTATATTTTTTATGGATTTTATAAGCTAGACAGTGCTGAAAATAGATGTTTTTGATTTTAATAAATATAAAAATAAAATAAAATCAAAAACTAAAATGATAGCGTTAAAGTACACATGTCCAGAAGCTTAACCCTATTTTTGTGGAATTTTTGGACTTAAAATGATAGGTTAAATAAACACAACAAGCATCCAATCAATACACAGGCCTGGTAGGGGTATGCATGCAATTATAAACATATCCAGGGGCTCAGATGCAATTTCCACCAAAAAGGCACGCACAGCTCACGTGAAACACCATTCACAGGGGCATAATTGTAATTAAAGAAAACCGGCTGGGCATACATGCAAAATTTCCAAAAACATATTATATATCCTACGCACAGGGACGAAATTGCAAATACACAAAAGTTCTGGGACTAACTTGCAAAATACCCAATTGAAGTGCAAATAGTGAGAACGTGAGGGTCTGCATGCAAATATTACAAAACTTTCTAAACTACAACTGAAAGTTACTGGACTAAAAAGTAAATACAAAAATTCGTGGGTTAAAAATGCAAAATACCCACGGGGCGCGATCCAGCGGTCGATGGCGAGGCTTTTGGACACGTGGCGCAGATCGGACGGCGGCGCGGCTGAGGGGATCGGACGGTTGGTGTTGCGTCTGGAGCAGAGGACCGATCCTACGGCGGGGAGAGGTTCACGAAGAACTCCTCCCCGGCGAACTTCGGGTGGCGATGGCGGCCGACACACGGCCGCTCCGACCCCAGGATCAAGGGAAAAAGGATCCTGGGATCCTTCCGCGTCGTTTGGTGGTCTCCGGCGAGGCGGAGGCGGCGCGAGGTGCTCGGACGAGGAAGGTCGCCTGGAGGTGCTTCCCTGGAACTTCGAGGCTCGATAGCGCCTTCGTTGGACTTCTTTCCTGCAGGGTTAGAAGCACGGCAAAAAGGGGGTGCTCGGAGGGCTCTCCGATGGTCGGATGGAGGCGAGAGGTGCCTGGGATGAAGAGCTCCGACGAGCGGCGGAGAGAGGAGCTCGATGGCTCGATCTGAGCGAGATCGAGGGACCTGGAAGGGTGCGGCGTGGTGACGGAGCGGAGGGAGACAGGATGGAGGTGTTTAGGACAGCGGGGGATCACTGGAATGGTCGGGAACGACGGGCGGAGCTCAGCTCCGCCGTAGGTTCGATCGAAGATTCTCGGTGATTGGATAAACAACGGGATAAACTGTTGATGGGCCTAACTTAATCTACACTAAGGCTACAAAAAGACGAAGAGAAGGGAGAGGGAGACTCACCAGAGGCAGCAGGCGAAGAAGCACGGCGGCGCTCCGACGAGGGGCTGAATCACTTCGATTCTACACCAAATCTTGCGAACCCCGGGTCGATTCAACTCCCCCTGTCACGAGGAGCACGAAGGAGGAGGGATTTGCGAGTGAAAGTGGCGGAAGAAGGATTGACCTTGAATCGAAGATGGGGGCACTCTTTTGAGGGGTTGAAGGGCGGCGTGGAGAACGAGGTCCAACCGCCTCGGTCAGTGAATTCCTTGGCGAACCAGAAAATTCCTTGGCAAAAAACCCTTATAAAATGAATTAAAAATAGCAGATGAATTAATTAAATTTTGATTATAAAATGAACAATATTTGTAATTTTATGAAGTATTTTATGGTGATTTTTGTTTATTTTTATGAGCTATATTTTTACAAATTACCTTTATACCCCTATATAGGTATATTATCTATATACTTTATTACTTTTATTTTGTGATTTTAATTTTATTATTTTTATTTCATATTTTATAAAATTATAAAATACTTTTACCTACATACATATATTTTTATTTTATTTTTCTGATATGTTTTGTATATTTAATAGAATACAAGTATGTTTTGTATAGGTATATGTACAGGTAATGTATCTATGTATTTTCTTTTTAAGTATTTTATTTTTGTTTTTATTTGGGTTTTTATTCTTATTTTAATGTATATTATTATTATAAGTATTATTTACAACATTATAAAAATATAAAATTGTAAAAATAATAAATAAATAATAAATTGAATATTTTAATATGTACAAGGTACAATAGGGGTCCAAAACTCAACTTTCAAACCGTAGCTCCGCCAAATGCGAAACCACCACCATTAAATAGCTTATTTTCTTCTATATACAATTAAAGGTGAGTATGCTGCATTTGGAGTTTTTATTTGTGAGATACGGGTCTGGGAAGTTGGCATTCTGGATTTTTATTCAGACCATAACCTTTTATCTGTACATTATTTTTCTGTGAAATCAATTTTGTATTTTTCTTTATTAAATTATCTACAACTTTCATGTACAAAGTTTCTTTATTTGATGCACAAAAAGTGGAACCAAAAATAGGTCCCAAAATGTATAAAGAATGAATAGAATGTATGGGTATTTTATCTGCAATTCTGACCTTATCTCCCCCTACTTTATTCCTTGTCGACCTATTCATCAAGATGCCTAGGTCTCGGGGTTTCGGGTCATAAAATATTTACAATATTTTATTCTTTTTCTTTTCTTTTCTTTATTCTATAATTTTGGCTTTAAAAACCGCATTTTATACAATATTTACACACATATGCATGAATACTAAAATGCCTATATTAAGCCTGTTTACAGCATTTACTAGGGTTTTTAAGGCCAAAAAGATAGAATAAAGATGATGAAACGCGGATTCATCAGTACCACCTCCTCGAACTGGTGAAATGGCGGCCTCAGCACCGCCTGTGGAATCAGCATCCTTGGTCGCATCAGTACCACCATCATCAACATGAGCGGCCTCAGTATCGCTCTCCTGCTCCTCATCTGACGCCCCTAGGTGTGTCCTCGTGATGTCGCTCAGACGAGGCGCCGCCGCCGGCTGGTGTCCTACCGCTCCTAAGTGTGACAAAATCAGCATCAAAAAGGTCTGCAGACATATCATCAAATGGATCACTAGGAGTGGCAATGCTCAGTGTAAGCTACCTGCTCAGACTTCCGCTTCAAGTTGTTGGGGTTA